>JABUQX010004838.1:32500-42382 GCA_015478945.1 Trachelipus rathkii
GGAAAACCTACACTAATTACAAAAAAACAGATTGGGCAAAATTCTCAGAATATATAGATAATAATACACAATCAATAACAGTCTCAAATAGCACAATATTGAACACTGAAAATCCAAAACTTCACTTTAATAATTCAAAAATCGGCAAACCGAAATATACCTCCGGGATACATAAAAAAATACAACCCTATACTCACACCCGAAATCTCAACAAAATCTTAAGCAACGAAACCTACTCAAAAAATCATCACAACAAACGCAACAAATTAAAACACAAATCAATAATTTAAGCAAACAAATTACAAACCTAATCATAACACACTTCAAAAAATTTTCAAACCCATCTAACATCAAAAACAAAAACAACAAAGATGAGGAAAATATAAAAAAAAAAAAAAAAAAAAAAAAAAAAAAAAAAAAAAAAAACTCCCACACAAATCTATCAAAAATGCCAACACTCAATCCCCACATACAAAACAACACATCAACACCTTTGAAACACATTTTGCAAAACAAAGTCATAAACCCACTCATCCACAAAATAGGAAAATAATCATAACACTTAAGTAAATAAAAATTAAAAAGCAACCACGACCAAACAATAGAAATAACACCATAAAGACGCCTCAAAAACTCACCAGCAACCGGCCCAAATAACATCTCAAAATCCACATTAAAAACACTTAGGAAATACTGCACTAACTCATTTAGCACACATTCAACAGTTCCATCAAATTAAATTAATTCCCTCCTCTAGAAAAGAGCATTATCATCTCAAAGTAAAAACCAGGAAAGACAACTCACCCCACTTCCTATCGCCCAATTCACTGCCATCCAACCTTGTGTAAACCTCCTGAAAGCTTATATTGGAATAAAAAAACCACATATCCCTACACAAAAGTTCCAACATGGCTTCCAATAAAACCATTTCCAACCTACAATGAGCTCTCACAAACATTGATACAAGCAATACTTAAACGGTTTTAAATCGCAGTTCCCACCATAAAACATTACCCATGCAGTCACATAAACAGGCTTTTGAGCACAGTCCCAGGACACAATTATACATCAAATAATAAAATAAAACAATCCCCATTACCTTAAAGAAATGGTTATCAAATTTCCTATCTGATAGAACCAGATTAACAAGAAAAAATCACGCACAGTAAACATGAAATCGGCGTACCCAAGGAGCCAATCCTATCCCTACACTCTTCAACCTATTTTACGCAGATCACCACAAACACGACCAACACAAACATAGATAACCTATCGCTGCATGAAATCATACCATAGCTATCAATTCACCAGAATCTAAACATAGCATCCCTTCTAATCCAACAATACATCAAGCAAATAAAGATTGGGCTCACGACAATAATATCAGCTCACCAAACAAATTACTGCTCAATTATCACTAATCACACAGTCGTCAACTTCAGTACTCTAACCCTAAATTTTCCTAACATCGCTATCAATCTAAACAAAACGCCCAAAATTCTAGGAGTATCACTGGACACACGCACTTATCTCAAAACACAAAAAACATAACATCAACAAAAGGAAATTAAACATACTAAGAACCACAGCTGGCACGGACATAAAAAATAAACAAATATCCATCACCATATACAAACAATTCATCCCATCACTGAACTACGCTTCGCCAATAAGGCATCCATTATTAACCAAGGAAACATGAAAAAAACTTCCAACAACCCAAAAACAAGAGCACATCGGATTATACAATGGTCATAACAACACCTCAACAAACAACTTAAGAAATGAAAACAAGATACTACCATAACAAACACCTAGAAATGATGGGCACCCAATTTTACGCTATAACACAGACACCACAACACCCCTGTCACACCACACTCTTTAACCTCACTTATCTCAGACTAAAACAACTTCCATCTTACCCAGCCATATTATACAAACAAATCTTAAGTATATATCAAACCACCACAAAACAACATCTCATACCCATATACATACTCCCTAACAAAACTCCTTTTAAGAAATAGACAACCAAATAATATACTAAATGAATCTCCCACTAGAAATAACATCTGAATTTAACTCCTTCCTATAACCACAATCATCTTTAGCCAAATTGAGATGTGGCCAAACAAAAACTTGCAACACTGCAGAAAATAGATTAACATCAACCAAATTACCTCAAATATCTGCACAAAGTACACCAGACCCCAGAAACTGTGTATCATTTCTTTTTAGACTTCTTCTTCAAACTATCATACCAGAACTACCTGGGAAATTAGCGAGGTGTGGCCACTCTGAAGAGGGTGGCCAGAGGGTGAGAAGGTAATTAAGGTATAATATATATATATTATAATACTATATATATTATATATATATATATATATATATATTATATATATATATATATTAATATATATTATATATATATATATTATAATATCTATAAATATTATATATTATATACTATGTATATATAATATATATATATATAACTGTGTTACCAGATTGCGAGATATGGAACCCCATTATACTTGAATTTTTTTAGGTGGTAAAATTAATGCATGGCACACAAATGTCTACAGGGTATTCCCGCCCCAGTGCCCCCCGACTCGGTGAGTTTGGAAAAATTATATATATTAATATATATATATATATATATATAGTATATATATATATATATATATATATATATATATATATATTATATAATATATATATATATATTATATATATATTATATATATTATATAGTTATATATATTATATATTGGAAAATCTGAACAGCCGTAAACCTAAAAAAAAAAATCTCTAAAATCACGCAAACGATATTAAATTAAAAATATTACAGGCTAGTTTTATTAACAAAAATAGTGGTCTATATCTGCAAAGCCTGTAGTAGTAGTAAGTCGCTTTAAAATAAAAGGTGGTAGATTTATCATTGCTATTCTATAAGGTACAGGTCTCTATTGTAACTTACGTGAGAATCGTCAAGGAATAACCTATGGGGGGTAGGGAGGAGTCTCAAGACGGTGGGTAGGTGGGGTAGGGTAGGGAGGAGATTCAAGACATGGGTAAAAAATAAGAAAAAAAAAAAAGAAAGGAAAATGAGTGAATAATACCTTGCATTTTGTACAGGGGTAGAAAATTTTGGACAGAGAGGGCATATATACAGTATATATATATATATATAAATATATATATTACTATATATATATATATATATATATAATATATATTATATATATTATGATAATATATATATATACTCAGTATATCATATCATATTATATAATATATTATATATATATTATATAATATATATATTATATATATATATAATTATATAATAATATATATATTATATAATTATATATATACAGTAATATGGCTTATATATATATATATATAATATATATATATATTATATATATATTATAATATTATTATATATATAATATAAATATAAAACTATAAAATAGGTTTGCAAGATGTAATAAATATAATAAGTAATATATATATATATATATATATATTATTAGAATTAAGAGACAATAAGATAAGGCACATGGGCCGGCCTATCGGATCAATGTCCAGTCAAGCTCAATAGAAAATCACCAAATCATGCTCAATGCAAATCCACAAGCACCCTAGGGCTTGTCAATACTTTCATAGTATAAAAATGAGACAACTAAAAAAAAATATATATACTAAAGTACATGCTAAGCCACACTAGCAAGGCCTTTCATAACTTTGGCGATAGTAATAAATGCAATTTAGCCTTAAATAACTATCTGTAAGACGTAAAAACCTGCAATTTGGCTAGTCAAAATATATAAATGATAGCCAAACCATTCATATACCTATCCAATCCTTTCTTAAATGATGCAATCGAGTCACACTCAACAACCTCCTGTGGCAAAAATTATTTCAAAAATTAAACCCCTTTACTGAATGAATGATTTCTTATATCAGCTGGCATGCTTTCTTCTTAATTTTCTACTGGCGGCCACTGGTGTTCCTCGTGGTCCTACTATGTAAGAATGTGTATTGGTCTGTGTTATATCATAGTGTAAATTTTGTTGACTTGTATTACATGTCCCCTCTGAGAAATCGCCTTTCTACAGAAAGCAAGTTCCTAGCTCCTTCAGCTCTCCTCATAGCTCTTGCCCTCAAGCCCAGAAATCATTCACCTTGCACTCTCTCTAGCATATCTGTCTTTCCCTAAATAAGGGGCCCAAACTTGTGCACAATACCCTAATACTACCTAACATAGCTATACATACAGTTCTATTTATAACTCCTTGCTCTTGTAAACAACATTGCGATTATTATGCCCAGCATCTTATAGCTTTATTCCTTCGCTCCCCACACTATTAACTCTTTCAAATTACTGCTTATAATCACGCCTAAATCTTTTTCTTGGTCCACAGACTCAAGCCAATCCCCATTCATATCGTAGTTAAAATTTTTATTTGAGTAACCTTGGTGAAGAACCTTACACTTTTTACTATTAAAATTCATTTGCCACTTATCTGCCCACCCAAGAAGTTTATCAAGATGATTTTGAATCTTTATACATCCTTCACTATTCCTAACTGAGGTGGCCACTTTGGTATCATCTGCACTTAGAAATCCTGGTCTAAATCATTTATATATATGAGGAACAATAATGGCCCCAGCACTGAACCCCTGTGGGATAACCACTCTTTATACTATTTCCCATGATGACTTATTGCCATTTAGTTGTACACACTGTTTTCTATTCCACAACCACTCTTTAATCCAACCATGTAAGGATCTGTAAGGGCCTATTGACACCCTATTAACAAAGGTAAGGGGTTATAGAAACCCCAATCAACAAGAGTAGAGGGTTATAGGGACCCAATTAACATAGGAAGGAAAGGGATGTAGGAGGAAAGGGATGTAGGGGGTTCTGAGAGATCCGACGTTCTGAGGTACCTTCAAAACTTCGCGCACCACCTCAGTCGCTTGCTCTATATAGGGGTGTAGTTCGCCTCTGTATAGAGTATGCCTCACAAATCTGGCTTGGGTGGTTCCCCACACACAGCTCTTCTTGAAAAGGGAGAGTCTAGGGCGTTTCATCTTATTAACTCTCCTCCTCTCTCACTAGGGCTCTCCACTCTCTCTCTCTCTACACGTCGAATTGTCTGTCGCGTCACTCTCACCATAATATTCCTATTAAAAGGGACACTACTCTTCTCAAATCTCCTGTTGCATACTTCTCCAGTAGGATGGGCTCGTGTGACAATCCTTTCTCTCTCCAAAACTCTCTGACCCTCAGACTTGACCGCTATGCTCAATCTCACATGTACTCACTTATTCTATTTTCCCAACTTCCATTCAAATCTGGTTTGGGAATTTCCCGAACTTTGGTGAAATTTGGTTAGGTCTCCCGGCCTTTGCACACCAAATGAAGCCAAAAAAAAAAGTTATCGAAGGTAAAAGGTCATAGATACACAATTAAAAAATATAGAGAGTTATATGCCCCAAATCAACAAAGGTAAGGAGGAGGGGTGGGTGGGTGGGGGGTTAAACACCCAATTAACCTTCATTACATAAGAATTTTTATTGTTTTTGCAAACACGTACAAAATAAAAGTAGGCCTATAGAAAACATGTATTATAATATTCCAACTTACCAAAAGAGTACAGTGCAACATTTATGACATATGAGAAGGGTGGCCCGTCACGGGCCCGTCACCAGCCCGTTTACCGGTCTACAATCTAACCCCAGAAAAGGGGGAGGGTATGACGGGCAATCAAGTATAAAATTTTATTTCCATTTTCCTGGATTTATTTACAAAAATATCAATAAAATATCAAAATATATATCTGAAAATAATAATAATAATAATAATAATAATAATAATAATAATAATAATAATAATAATAATAATAATAATAATAATAATAATAATAATAATAATAATAATAATAATAATAATAATAATAATAATAATAATAATAATAATAATAATAATAATAATAATAATAATAATTTGGGTCGATGCAGTTAACAGCAAACAAAAAAAAAACCGATGCAAGCAAACAACAAATCATCACCTCACAAGATGGCACTAAACGCGCGTGCGAAACTCACATCTACACAAACGAACATACGTGGTAATAAAAGTAGTAGTAGTACCCCACTAAGCAAGGTTCCCTTGAGCACCTCAGCCATTAATCTTGATCGTAAGTAAACCTATACATCCTTTTACCTATACTTTACAAACCTGCTAAATATAAACACAGACAAACACATATACAAGCCAAAATAAATACCATCCCCCAATAAGTATGAAAGGATGCTGTAAAAAAAAAAATAGGGAGGTGGGGGGATAAAAGGTTAAACCCTTGTTGAAATGGGGTAATTACGCAATTCCCCCCCCAATAATGCCTAGGGGTATTTTCCCTTCCCCAATTCTCACTATTTCATTCATTTCACAAACCCATTTCGCATTATTATTATTATTATTATTATTATTATTATTATTATTATTATTATTATTATTATTATTATTATTATTATTATTATTATTATTATTATTATTATTATTATTATTATTATTATTATTATTATTATTATTATTATTTCAAAATATATATCTAATTGTATTTTTCTATCTACGCGAATCAGTTTCAATAAAATTGGTGGAATCTACCAATCGTTAACCTACTCATCTACCAATCTACTTGCTTATTTATAAATTTCGCTATACTCAACAACCTATTACCATCTACCTATTAAATTTACCGCCCAACATAATCTACAACCTACCCAATGATTATACTAACCAACTTACTAGTCTACCTATTAAATCTACCATACTATCTACTGCTTCCAACCTACTAATTGATTATGCTAACCAATTTACCTGTCTACCTATTAAATCTACCATACTATCTACTGATTCCACTAACTACTACTGATTACCTTCAATATTTTATGCCTTCTTTTGTTAAGATCTTTCCACTTTCATTGGCTATCTTATTCTGAGTTGCTTTAACCAATTTACATATCTACATATGTTACATCTTATTGTATATGGTTATTATATCAATTTACGTTATAACTCACCATACACATTTTGGTTCGCCAGCCGTAAACTCTTTAAGTCAACTAGCCTACTTATCTACTTGTCTATTAATAAAGTTCATTCACTCTTCCGTGATGGATAACTTATCAAAACAAGCACGATTAATAAAATATATTCATAAAAAAAAACAAAAGTTAAATTTATTGTATAAACTAAAAATTAACACTTTATATATATATATATATATATATATATATATATATATATATATATATATATATATATATATATATATATATATATATATAACTATATATATATATTTATATATATAAATTTATTTATATATATATATATATATATATATATATATATATATATATATTTATATAATAAATTTATTACATATATATATATATATATATATATATTTGATGAAAACTTTCACATTTCATGAAGCCACTAATAATAATAATAATAATAATAATAATAATAATAATAACAATAATAATAATAATAATAATAATAATAATAATAATAATAATAATAAATAATAATAATAAATAATAATAATAAAAATAATAATAATAATAATAATAATAATAATAATAATAATAATAATAATAATAATAATAATAATAATAATAATAATAATAATAATAATAATAATAATAATAATAATAATATTTGTAGATGGCGCGCGGTATCCCAATCCCAAACACTCGAGTTAACAAGAATAACACAACAACTCCATACGAAAGATGCCATAGGAATAAATTCTTCTCGAATCTCGAGTCAAGAGAAGAAATTCAAGTCTCTCAGGATACCTGAGAAACGACAAGACTCGAAAGGACTCAAAAATTGGAGTCGGGGTCGAGTCTCTCTCTTTCTTTTTCTGGCAAAGAAACGGATTAAAGAAAACTTCCACCTAATACTAAATATTAACTTCCAAGATTAATTTAATCCATTACCGAAGGTGAATTAGACACCGATTATCATAGACAATAAAAACGAAAAACAAAATACATTTTAAGAGCTACGATGTATGACTCATACGCGCGAGTCAGGTGGCATACGGAGAATAAGTGACTTTTTTTTTTTATAGACTCGCAAGAAACACGTGAGTCAAGGACTCTGAAGTCTTACTATTCAACACACACACACACACACACACACACACACACACACACACACACACACACACACACACACACACACACACACACACACACACAATGTTTTATCGGCCTTGACCTTGCCAGATACCATGGGTCAATTTTGACCCATTAGATCGAAAAAATAAACCATTTAAAAAACATTTATAATATATATATATATATATATATATATATATATATATATATATATATATATATATATATATATATATATATATATATATATATATATATATAATATAATATATGTATATTATAGATAATATATATATATATATATATATATATATAATATATATATATATATATATATATATATATAAAAGCTTCCAGTGAAGTACGTGTAAGATTGAGCTTAGCATAAAGCAGCCTTACATTTGGTATGAGACTCACACAGACACATACATGAAGAAATTGCCTATGTTGTTGTAACTTCTTTGACGAGAGAGAGAGAGAGAGAGAGAGAGAGAGAGAGAGAGAGAGAGAGAGAGAGTCCTAGATTCTAAATTTCAGAAGGAGGCAGGATACAGTGGAAATCACGCCAGATATGTGATGCATTCTCCATACAAGGGTGAACAACCCCCTATACTCGAAATGCGACTGGGGTGCTGAGAGGTTCCGGGGGTGTAAATACCAAAGAAATACCAAGAATATTAAGAGCAAAGAAAATTTGGTAGGTGTTGTCTTCGAAGACATTATAGCTGTGTGGACGAAATGTCCAGTAGTTAGAGAGGAAGTGCGCTGAGTTTGATGGGATTGAAAACAACTTTCTTAATCTGGAGTAGAGATAGAGAATTTCCATGGGTCGTCTACTACAAATTAAGAGAGAAGTAATGAAGATTGTGATGGAGACAAAGTAACAGATAGATCATTAAATAAGAAAATATAAAAATCGTTGGATAAGAACAGAATTGAGGACCGTTTGCCAACTTTAAAGGATGAACAGTACAGTAATCTCCACCAAACTCAGCTGCTATAGAACAGAATTAGAAGGAGATACCGAATGAGGAAAGGTATAGAAATAAAACCTTTGATATTCACGAAAAGGCCGAGAGAGAGAGAGAGAGAGAGAGAGAGAGAGAGAGAGAGAGAGAGAGAGAGAGAGAGAGAGAGAGAGAACTACAGAAGCTAGTTGTACCAAATAAATGGTCGACAGGTCAAATGGTCGACATTTGTAAAAAAAAAAATCTGATTATTTAGAGTTTCTCTAACGAATTCAACAAAACTAACTAACCTAACAAAATTTAACCTAACCTAACTTAACTTAACCTAACCCTAACAAATTCAAAGCCTTTCTTAACAAATTCAAGCAAAGCAGCCTAACCTAACATATTCAAAACTTAACCTAACCTAACCTAATTCAACAAAACTTAACCTAACCTAACTTAACCTAACCTAACCTAACTATGCCCGCAGAGGGCTGTTAGGAAAAATTTTTGATATCGTGTCGACCATATTCCCTGTCGACGATTTGGACTCAGGCCCCAGAACTACAGTCATAGAAAGAAAAAAGAAGTCACTGATAGAGAAGAATTTTTATGGAAATCCCTACTATCCATCTGAGATAAAGTATGAAGATTTTTTAAGATGTTTCACAAATCTTCTTCTTGACAACGATAGATTCGATAACAGCAGATGTTA
>JABUQX010004839.1:0-17500 GCA_015478945.1 Trachelipus rathkii
GGAATTACTTTGAAGGACTTGAACTTGGACTCGAACTATATATCAGACTAAGCCAGCATAATTTTTGGACTCGATTTGAGCTCTTAACATCACTAATAAAGTTAGACGTATTTAAAGTAATGAATTTGCTTGAATTAGTTAAATATTCAATTTATACAAAAATAAATATTTCAACTGGTACTGTATTATTATTATTATTATTATTATTATTATTATTATTATTATTATTATTATTATTATTATTATTATATAAAAATTAATCGCTTATTAAATAGACAAAAGAAGTGTGTGTATTTGTGAGTAAGGCCTGCCATACACTAGCTTTTTTTTTGGTATGAAACTCTACCCATTTAGGTTTGGGTTTCAGAAATTACTTTAAAAAAAAATAATAATAATTTCATTATTTATTTTAATGTTTATTTTTTTTTATGTTTAAATGTATAGCTACATGTTTTTAAAGTAAAAAATAAATTTGCTATTCCTAAACCTCTGATGAGTTTCTTGCACAAAAGTTGCCAGTGTAGGGGTAGCATATGGTTTGAGAACAGTTTTTTATAAAAATTAAAAAATAAAATAAGATTAATATTTAAATGATCAATAAATTTTCAATAATAAAATACAAATTACTTTATTGGTAAAACTGAATCAATTTTTAATCAACAGAAAAGTAGTTAATATTCAAAATTATTATTATCAGTAGTAGTAGTTTTAATAGTAGTATTTTAGCAATTTGTGTAAAATAATCTCTTTACCAAATATTTTGAACAGGATAGAAATTGTTATGGATCCATTGATGTGAAAAGTGAAATTGAAATAATAGATGAGCCATTGGGTGTTGAGGAAGATACAGTGGATGACAAACCTTCTGACAAAATTTCTCCATTGGATCATCAAATTCAGGTGCAAATAAAACAATTTATGATAATTACATTAGTTAAGATCTTGTAACACAATAAAAGAGTATATAGGCCTATATCCACTTAACAATTATGAATAAAAATTGTTATATCAGTAGTAGTAGTAGTATTTTATCAATATGTAAAATATTCTCTTTATCAAATATTTTGAACAGGATAGAAATTGTTATGGATACATTGATGTGAAAAGTGAAATTGAAGTAAAAGAAGATCCTTTGGGTGTTGAGGAAGATACAGTGAATGACAAATCTTTTGACAAAATTTCTCCATTGGATCAAAATCAGGTACAAATAAAATATTTAATGATAATTACATTGTAACACATGAAAGGAGTGTTTTATAATCATTGAACAAATATGAATAAATTCTAACTATGATTATGAATAAGTTATAACAATATGGCACCCGGTAGCTCAGTGGAAGAGCACTCGCCCAACAAAGCAAGAGACCCAGGTCCAATTAAAATTGATGAAAATTTAGTGGGTTCAGATAAGGAGTTGGTCAACATTTTTAATGCTTATTTTGCTTTAGTGTTTACTGAGGAAAGATTAGAATCATTAGATAATAGTTTGGAGACTAATAGTTCTTGTATGCATGTAACAAATAGACTTACAGAATTTGAATTTGACGTAAAGGATATTAAACGTTTACTAGACTATATTGATCCAAGTAAAGCTGCAGGCCCTGATGGTATATATGGTAGAATTTTGGAGGAGGGTAGTACCAGCATTGCAAAGGCACTGTAATTGATTTTTAAGCGATCTATAACATTTGGTGAGGTACCAGATGACTGGAAAACAGCATATGCTGTGCCTATTTATAAGAAAGGTAGTAAGGAAGATTTGGGAAATTATAGGCCAGTTAGCTTAACATCTCTGGTTGTAAAGGTTCTAGAAAAGTTACTGAATGGTCATATAGAGAAATATTTAGTAGATAACAATTTATTGTATGACTCCAGCACGGTTTCAGAAAGGGTAGGTCATGTCAGACCAAACCTTTTTAGAATTTTTAATGGATACATTACTGACTCGCATTGACGCGGAGAAGATCGCAGTTGATATTATATATTTAGACTTTAGCACAAGCTTTTGTAAGGATTCCCCACATAAGTATAAGAAGTTATTGGCAATGTGGTTAAGGTGGAGTGGTACATGGTTGGATTAAAGAGTGGTTGCGAAATAGAAAACAGTGTGTAACAACTAAATGGCAATAAATCTTCATGGGAAATAGTGAAGAGTGTGTCCCACAAGGTTCAGTGCTGGGGCCACTATTGTTCTCTATATATATAAATGATTTAGATCAGGGACTTAAATGCAAGGTTTTTCATAAGTTTGCAGATGAACCAAAGTGGCCCCCACAGTTAGGAAAGTTGAAGGATGTATAAAGGATCAAAATGATCTTGATAAAACTTCTTGAGTGGGCAGATAAGTGGCAAATGATTTCTAATAGTAAAAAGTGTAAGGTTCTTCACCTAGTACTCAAATAAAAGTTTTAGCTATGATAAGAATTGGGATTGGCTTCGAGTCTTAGACCAAGAAAAGATTTAGGTGTGATTATAAGCAGTAATTTGAAAGTAGCTAATCAGTGTTTGGAAGCAAAGGAATAAAGCTATAAGATGCTGGCATAATAAATCGCAAATGTTGTTTCAAGAGCAAGGAAGTAATAAGTAAACTGTATAATAGTCTATGTTAGGCCAGTAATAGAGTTATTGTGCACAAGTTTGGGCCCATTATTTAAAGAAAGACTTAGATATTGTAGAGAGAGTGCAAGGTAGAGCAACAAGGATGATTTCTGGGTTTGGAGGGTAAGAGCTATGAGGATGAGGCTGAAGGGAGTTAGGACGTTTTTTAGAAAGGGATTCTCAGAGGAGATTATGATGCAAAGTCTACAAAATATTTACATCTATTGATAATACGGATACCAATAAATTTTTCATAGTAGAGCACAGACAGGTGACGGGGGCATAATAAGAAAATTAAGAGAAGCAGCACCTAAAATGAAGAAAGCATTCAATTCATAAATAGGGTTGTTAAATTTTGGAATGGTTTGCCACACAGGAGGGTTTTGAGTGCAACCGATGCAACATTTAAGAAGGGACTGGATGGTATATGGAATGGTTTGGGTATCATATAGTAAGTATATTTACTAAGCCAAATTGCTGGTTCTTAGTTACTGTAGTTAGTAAGGTTAATTGCATGTTACTATAAAGTTATTAAAGCTGTAGTTTGGCTAGCATGTATATTTTTTTTTTTTTTTTTTTTTTTTTTATACAGCTGTCACCCCCACCACTCACGGGCAGAGCCTATTCAAGGAGGGGATGTTGCACCCCCTCAGAAGTCAACAACTAAAGTAAATTACAACAGTTGACCACAGACGCAGGCTTGAAGTGGGGGAGATTAAATTCAGCAGGAAAACACAGAAGATAGAAGAGAATTCCACAGAACAGATATGGCAGGAAAGAAGGAAGCATTGCAGTGAACTAGCCTGGAGTTACTTACATCAACCACAAAACTCATGTGCAGACACGCACCCCCTAGTGCTACGAGGGCCGACGTAAAGGTGGAGGTACGCGAGGTGATAAGCTCCCTCGAGCACCTAGTCCGCTGCGGTGCCTATGAAAAGAGATAGACCCACTCGCTCGCAGATGAGGGGTCAAGTGAACTGGAAATTTCAGAACAGTTTATAAGCCTTTTGGCCATTTGATTTCCACACAGACAATCCATCCATATCAAGCCTGGTTGCGCCCCAACCACAAATTAGAGAAAGCAATCCCCATACAAAAAACAGAGAGAGATTAACATATAGATATAAAGAGAACATGCGCACAGAGTAACAGAAGAGGAAAAAGTCTCGCAGCCTCAGAACCCCAGTTTCTTTGAGGCGCCTTAGCAACCCGTTGTGATTGTGAGGTTTCCAAGAACATTTTTTTTATTAATGTTAAGTCAAGGATGTTTAATATTGTCAACAGGAGGACGAGAGAACCGTCGAAAAGAAATAGGAAAGTTAGAGGGTTCTTAGAGAGGGAGATTTGTAGAGATAGAGAATTAAAAATTAATTTTACAGGTTGGATTGTCACCTTGATATTTTGTATACCAGATCAGCGAGAATAGAATCGGAAAGATTAAGAAGAGAGGTAATTCTAGAAGTAAAAGAAGGAGCAGAATTGAAATGAGTTGAAGAATGAAGGGTGTCGTCATCGGCATATGAAGTGAATAGAGTTAGATGTGCAGGTAGGAAGATCATTAATGAAAAGTAGGAATAAAGTAGGAGATAAGACAGAACCCTGAGGAACACCACTATTGACAGAAAAGGAGGAAGAAGTCGCCCCATCAACAACAGCTGATATTGAGCGATACTTTAGATTTAGTTTTTAGTTTTTTTTATTTTAGTTGTAGACTTTGTGTATAAATGTTATTGACAAGCCCTAGGGTGCTTTGTGGATTTGCATGAGCATGTTTTAGACTTTGTGTATTCTGTATATAGTGATTGACAAGCCCTAGGGTGCTTTGTGGATTTGCATGAGCATGTCGTTTGGTGATTGATCCTGTTGGCTTGACTGGGGCAGTCTTGATAGGCCCATGTGGCTTCTTACTGTCTTTTTATTTCTAATGTTCTAATGAAAGTGGTCGGGTGGGAGAATGTGTTATTCTTTCCTTAGGCTTAGCTTCATCCTGCTTAGACTTGAATAGGGCTCTGCCAATGAGCAGTGTTGTTAACTGTTTTTTTTTAAAAAAAAAGTTACATACAAATAGTAGTAACAAATAAAAACATAGTAGTAGTTCAATTTAATATTTACACAATATAATCTACAACCATTAATGCAGATAATACATCATTCAAAATAAAGGCCTTTTGCTTTAGCACAAGCCATAAATCTGTTTGACTCTAGAGTCGTCTTTTGCATCATGCACAACCTCCATCGAAAGGTTCTTCACTGCACCCTTTAGTTTTCACTTTAAAACTAACTATTTGGGTATTATTTTGAGCAGACCATATGCCCAAAAACCAAAAATTAAAATATGGACTGCCAGAAGGCCAATCGTCAATCGTTAAAAAAAGGGAATATTGTCCCCGAGTTAAGTTTGAAGTTTGAGTAGTCCATGCTTTATGTGCCGGTGCTAAATCCTGTTGAAAGGTCCAGGGCTCATTTTTCAGGAGAGTCTAACCTAGAGGTTTTACCATATCTTCCAGAATGGTTTGCTGGTACACAACTACTGAGGTTTTAACACATTTTTCAAAACAAATGAATGTTTGCTACTCCATCGTAACTCATTCCCTACCAAACCATCACAGAAGCCAGATGATAACCTTTTTGGTGATCATGCACATACTCAGCCAACAGCATTTACCTTTCTTTAGGGCATCTGTGAATAAATGTTTGGTTGCGTCTTTTTAAGCCCTTAACCTTAGGTTCTGTCAGATGATGCACAACATGGAACTTGTAGGTATTTGTAATTCATGTGACATGTTATTTTGTTTATGATGAGGATTTCACTTAATTTGTGCCTTTACAACTTTGACAGCCTATGATAGTCTAAACAAAACTTGGCATACCAGATCTATAGCGATCTTTTACATCACCAGTCTCCTTAACATAACAACATAAAGTATAGAGACAGTTAGAAGCCACATGGGCCTATCAAGACTGTCCTAATCAACTAGAATAAAGAGCCAATCACCCAACGGCCAACATGCTCATGCAAAACCCACACAGCACCCTAGGGTATATCAATAACTTAAATATAAGAAAATATATGGAAAGTATAAGCGTTCCTGATAAAAGAGATTTCTTTGGTGATAGGGGAATGGAGAGTAAGGAATTGACCTTATAATTATATAGACCTCTAGGAGGACAAATATATTAGGTGAGCAGTCAGATGAGACCGATTTTTGTTATTCTGTGAACGAAAGAAGTAGATTTTTTAAGGAAGGTGAAAGAAGGAAAGAAAGGGGAGAGAAAGGTATAAGAATGTTTGTTTTTTTTATGTTTGCAGTTTTGTTTGGCTTTGGTTGAAATGGGCATTACCAATATCTTTTGACACTCAATTGGATAGTACTTTATTTTCTTGGGCACCTACAAGAAGATGTACTATTATTTATTGAACTTTAGAAGAATATGTTTTTTGAGTACAAAAATCTAGCTAAAGAATTCCGCTTCACAGAATATGAACTTAATTTTTCAAAGAATTTTCGCTTTATTTGAAATTAATTTAATAAGTAATAAAAATTCCTATTTAAATTTAATTTTGTTTTTAATTTAATAGAGTAATATCATTCACAGAAAACTGTAACTGGAATTTTAAAATTTAAGATTTAAATAAATTATAATAATAATTTTTCATTTCAGACTCATAATAAAAGTTTGAATTTATTTCCACACTCTTTTTAAATCTTTTTTATTTATTGTTTTGTGCAGAGTCTCATCATCGTTGCTGGTGAAGGAGAAAAAGATTCCGAAGTTCAGAGGACTTTAAGACGCAGACCTCAGAGGGAAGTAACGTATCAACAAAGCGTTGAAAAGAAGCATTTGGAAAACTTAAAAAGACATCAGCCAACTCATAGCAATATGAAGTTGTATAAATGTTCTGACTGTTCCTACGAGTGTAATATGAAAAAAAGCCTAAAACAACACATGCTTAAACATGAGAATGCAAAATTATTTAAATGTTCTGACTGCTCCTATAAATGTAATCATAAAGGAAACTTAAAGACACATATGCTTCAACATTCAAATGTAAAATTGTTTAAATGTTCTGACTGTTCCTATAAATGTAATGCGAAAGAAAGCTTAAAGACACATATGCTTAATCATTCAAATATAAAATTCCTTAAATGTCCTGAGTGTTCCTATGAAAGTAATGTGAAAGGAAACTTTAAAATACATGTGCTTAGACATTCAAATGTAAAATTACTTAAATGTTCTGATTGTCCCTATGAATGTAATACGAAAAATGACCTTAAATCTCATATGCTTAAACATTTAAATGTAAAGTTATTTAAATGTTCCGACTGTTCCTTCGAATGTAATAGGAAAGGAGGCTTAATAACACATATGCTTAAACATTCAAATGTTAAATTATTTAAATGTTCTAAATGCTCCTACGAATGTAATCAGAAAAGAGACTTAAAATTACATATTGCTAACCATGCAAATGTAAAATTATTTAAATGTTCTGAATGCTCCTACGTATGTAATCTGGAAAGAAACTTAAAATTACATATGCTTAAACATGCTAATGTGAAATTTAAATGTTCTGATTGCTCATACGAATGTTATCGGAAAAGAGTCTTAGAAATACACATACTTAAGCATTCAAATATTAAATTATTTAAATGTTCAGAGTGCAGCCATGAATGTAATGATAAAGGCAATTTAAAAAAACACATGCTTAAACATTTAAATGCAAAATTATTTAAATGTTCTAACTGCTCCTACGAATGTAATCAAAAAAGAGACTTAAAATTCCATATGCTTAAACATGCTTAGTCATGGCGAAAAGGGTAACTACACTCCCATAAGCAAACAACATAATTAATGAAGAAAAAAAAAGGATGCAGTAAGGGGAGTTATGGAGCAAAGGATCAGTTATTAAACAAAATGATAATGGAAAATAGTAGAAGAGGGGAGAAACATCTCAGTATGCTTTGGATCGATTACAGGAAAGCATGTGATTAAGGAAGTATTGAGGATTTACAAAGTTAATGAACTAGCTGCAAACTTCATAGATGGAGCAATGCGGAAATGGAAGACATCTGATGTTACCGTACAAAAGAGATCGACTGAAAATAGAAGGAATAAAAATAAGAGGTATCTTTCAGGGGAGACTCTTATTTCCCCATTGTTATTAATATTGGCCCTGAAACCCCTAAACACGTTAATAAATAATTTGGAAAATGGATATAGGATTAACTCAATGAGAGAGAAAAAAGCAAAGAAAATATCACACCTCTTTAATATGGATGACATAAAATTATATGCTCAGAATAAAAAGTACTCCGAAAAACAGGTAGAGGTTGTGAAACGATATTTCAGAGGCATATGTATGAAATTTGGGTTGGATAAATGTGCATTTGTAAGTCAAAGAAAAAAAAAGAGGAATAAGAACAGAGGTTGGTTATATAAGGATAAATGGTATGAAAATACGGGAATTCGAACCCCGGAATAGAAGAATCAAAAAAGATAAAAAAAAAAAAAAAAAAAAAAACAAAAAAATGAAAAAAAAATTTTAAAAACAAGATTGAAACCCAGGAATAAAATAGTCATAAGAACACTGGCAGTCCCCCTTCTTACACACAGTTTTGATATAATAGATTTGTTCCAACATGAAATCAATGGTATTGATGTGTAAACTAGAAAAATGCTACATGCGCAGAAGATCATTAAAAAAATCAACGCGTACCTCTGATTTATGTACCCAGAAATAAAGGAGGAATGGGGGTTCCACAAATAGATATAATATATAGAACATAAATAATGGAGATAAGTCATATATAGAAAGTAGAAAAAGTAAGTTCATGAGATGAGTATTTGAATATAAGACAGAGAAACCCTCAATAAAAACAATATCAAAAAAAAAAAAAAAAAAAGAGAGAGAAGGATTATCTGGAAGGAATTGAAATAGAGGCAGAGGTGTTTAGAAACGTACCAGATGTGGAAAATAAAATAAAGGATCTGAAGGCAAGTGTGAACAGGCGAGAGTAAATAATTATATTATTAAATGGAAGCAACCTGAATGTGGGAAACTTTTTAGAATGGAAGCGCTAGAGCAGATTTATATAGATAACGAACATAGAATACAACCACTAACAAGAATAGGTTATTTAAGAATGGAAGATGAAAGGACAGTAATAGCAGCACAGGACCAGATTCTAAGAACCAACTGGTCTAGAAAAAATTTAGAAAAGGAAGAAACCTCTGAGAAATGTAGAATGTTTAAAGAATAAGTGGAGATTGTGAACCATATTTTAACGATGTGAAGCACTACTGCAGATGGGTAGATCACAGGCAGACATAGCACAATATAACTTCGAAATAGAAACAGACAAATATTAGTATCACAAACCTGTAGCAATAATGGAAAATGAGGAAGCCATGATCTTGTTTGACCATACAATACCAACATCAATACCCATCCCACATAACCGATCAGAAAAGATGAAAAAGAATAAAACAGGGTCATGATTATAGAAATTGGAATAGGTAGTGACAACAGAGTAACATTATATGAAAGGGAAAAGTAAATGAAATATATAAGATTGAAATATGATATAAGAAGAATGTGAGAGGGTGGAGAATGTCTAAGTTATACCGATAGTTATTGGGGCAACAAGAGTAGTGAAGAAAAGCATGACTTGCATACCAAAAAAAAAAACTACCTAACATCATAGTTAAGGATATGGTCATGTAGGCGATAAGAAATAGCCTAGTAATTTTAAGACTCGTGCTAGGGAGCACCTTTAAAATCCTTTATGTCATAAGTCTAACGTTTAGATCTGGATGAAAGATGAAACACCTTTAGTGGAGAGAATTACAAAAAAAAAAAAAATGAACCTGACTGCTTCTTATGATGTTAATTATAAGAGTTTAAAGACATATGCTAACGTTCAATGTGGAGTTCATCGGCGGCTCAGTGGACTAGAGAGAGTCTTTTTCTTCACTAAGGACTAATCGTAGTTTCTCCTCTCGGAGAAAGAATTCAATAATTTCCTTCACGGTGCGAGAGTTCCTAATCCGTGGTCTGGCTACCTGAATGGACACACAAAATTGCCGTCAGTTGGAGATTTTCTGTAATATTTTAATTATAGTTTACATCATAGTGTAATTACATAATTCAAATACACACATCACTAAAAACAGCAAATACAAACATCATCACCACTCTATTATAACATAACATAATCACACACCTCCTCTCTCTTGCTTCTTGCAATGAAAACAAGTTTCGACAATCTGGATGCTAAACCACGTCCACGGTGGCTAGAATCCCAAATGTGTTGAGCTGGATCAGGACTTCCTATCAATACTAGATAATCTTCGCAATCTAACTCTAATCCACTACAAGTAGAAAAATTTCCCCTGACCAAAACCCTAATGTGATAGGTAATAATATTATATATTTTCTTGTTATATTTCTTTTCTATATTTGCATAAAGTTGTAAGCTTTGAAAATAAAACTAAAAAATACTTCCCTTCAAGTTGAATTCCCTATGCCTTGAGGTACCAAAATAGCTACCACAGGCACGACTCCAGCTCAGCTGTCACTTTAGTATCAAACCGTTACATATATTTGTCGCCCAACGTTTTGCTTCCTAGAAATAATTGGTGGATTGTGTAAGGTAAGTAAGTTGGGAAATTTATTTGATAAAATAAGTAAAGAAGAATTGGCCTGGGAAATAAATAGGGTGGAGGAGGTGCTGGGAAGAAAGGAAGAGGAAATTAAGGAATTGGTTTTAAGATGGAAAGCTTTGGATGAGAAAGTGGCAGAGATTGAACAGAGACAAGAGGAAAGAATAGCACAGCAAGTAGAAGAAAGAGTAGCTTCGTAAAATGGAAGAATTTAGTAATGCAAAGGTTATAGCAGACGACTTGGTGAATAACTCCAAGTTCGGCACACAAACTTTTACTTCTAAAATTACCAAAGTAGGGAAGCAATCTAAACACAGAAGTGAAAGTAAAAGTTGGGCTACAGGAGAATGTAAAAAGAAAAAAGAGGACTTCCAAAAATTGATTGCATGAAAGACGAATGGAAGCTACGCAGATTAAAAGTATAGATTCCGTATACTCTAGTTCACAGGAGGAAGAGGAAATTTCTAGTTCAGATACTAGCGAGTCAGATGGATCTAGTGGAGAGTCGGAAATAGAATTAATTGTGTTCTTATGAAGGATATTCCAAAAGTGGGGAAATTTAACGTGTATGGATCTAAGGATATATTAGACTTCTAAAGGAATTTGAAGGATATTGCAGACAAAATATTTCTGATAGAATTTATTGGTTAAAGAGCTGGCCGATTGTTTACGGTAGATCCTCTGTGGCAGCTAACATTCAAATGTAAAATTATTTAAATGTTCTGACTGCTCATACGATTGTAATCAGAAAATATGCTTAAAAATATATGCCAAAACATGCCAATGCATGTTGACCTTTTCACTGGTGTGTAGGAGGTCTCCGTGATGGGTGAACCTCGGCGAGGTTTTCCCAATTCTAATTTATTGGAAGATTTTGCAGGGGCTGGCATGTCGCGGAACGAACAAACTGCAAAAACTAGGTAAAAACCTTGAAACAAAGACAAAGTAAAAATTAAAAGAATTGCCTGGGAATCGGAAGCCCTGTTCCTGCCCCTTGCTCGTTATGTAGCAAGATATGAGGACAGAACAAACTAAATTATTGAATTGAAATGGGCCAAAATAGCCCAGAAGGTTAGACTATATTAACTTCAAGATACTCCCAGTCCAGATAACCAACCATAGAAAAAAAAGAATACCTTTTACGAATGTAGAGTTGCAGTGAGAAGTATGTGACTGGAGGGGGAGAAGATGGAAATCTTTTGATGTGTGTTACCTACGCCAGACCTAAAGCATTTCCAAAAAAAAAGATTCTAGTGAAAAGAGTAAAACATGATGGAAGAAAAATAATAGATAGAGAAAAAGTTGAAACATACCGAATAATAGGTTCAGTAATATCGCTCAAAACATCTAAATAAGAAAAACATTCATAACAAAGATGCAAATAAAACGAATAGGGGAAGAGGCTGAAAATTATACGCAAGAAAAATGGTAAAAAGTACTTGAGGAAACCATTGATAAAGGCAATGAAAAGTGAACACTATCTAAAATATTATATCTGATGGGAAGCTAGTATATCGGAGAACTAATATTAACAAATAAAAAAAAAGAAGTTAACTCTGGTAATATGTAGTTAAAAAAAAAAACTATACAAATAATTTTATGGTATACAGATTTAAAAATTTTTTTTAAATGTATATTGAAAATTTTGTTAAAAAATTGAAAAAGAAGGGTGAAGGAAAGACAAAATCCACATTAACAACTAAAGATCTTGAAAACAACAAAACTGAAAGCACAGATTATTGTTGAAAATCAAATGTTGGTGCAAATGAAATTAGTACACAATATTAAAAAAAGAAAATCAATGATAGTGCAAGTAAAAAGAAGAAGAAAGCCAATAACTGAGGAGGAGAGCTCTAATGGAAACAGACAGGAAGTTCAAACAGAACTGGATGAGCAGCAGAGTGTAAAGGAAGAAATAGATATGCTTTATGAAGCAAGGAAACAAAATAAAAGGGATATACATGAGTTCCCCTTTTAATTCTATATTACCATCCTCGCCATCCACCATGTAGAGTTTACCTAGATTATCATTATCCAAGCCAATATTATTTTCCCAGCTTACACCATCCTTTGCTTTTTCCCCCCGTTTCTAATTTAACATTCTCAACGGCAAAATGATCAACACCTTCCACCATTTTGACTGATATCTCTCCTATCTCCCTTACATATATTTCACACTTAGCTCCATTTCCCAAACACTTCTCCAATATAATATGACCTGGATGAATTATAATCCTATTTTCTTTTAAAAACTTATATCCAAGCAAGATATCATATTTATCATTCTTACCATCAATTACCTAGAATTCGTTTTCATACTTTATTCCTTTTCCAACCACTGATTCCCTAAACTTAGATATGACCGGAACTACTAAATCGCCGATTCCTCGCAATTCACCCTTAATTTTCCCAACCTGTTCTTTACTAATGACCATAATTTCAAATGCTCATTTGTAAACTGTATTAACTGAACACCCTGTATTGATTAATGTTTTAGCTTTTGTATTTCCACAGGTAATATTAACCTTCAAACAATGATAAACCTCATTTCCCCAGAAAACTTCTAAATTTGAAAACCCTCCTTCAAAATTATATAGCTTAATTATACCATTTAACCCTGAGGGTTCACAGCCTTGAACCCTCTCTTCGATTAGTTTCCCTCCCCAGATTGCCCCATTGACATATTACATTCTACTATTTTTAGCGGGAAGAATATCTGCTTCCTTAGATCTCAACCATACATTCCCTTAATTTTCACCCCAATTAAAGTCTTGTAAGTTTCCCTGGATTGGTGGCTCCCTTTCTACCCCAACATCATTCCGCCATGTGCCCTACATTACCACATTTAATGCACACTTCTAGGAGCCTTGCACGCCCTGGCGAAATGAGCCATCTGACCTCAATTCCCACAGACACTCTTAGCAGCATTGCATCCTTCTTGGCAATCCCTAACCCAATGACCCATATTACCACATCGCTTGCATCCTGAAACTTAGGGGTCTCGGCAGTCGCGAGCCAAATGATTCGCTTCACTACAAACAACATTTTCCCATAGCCATCCTACAATTTTTTGATATGACCTGGTTGATTACACTTAAAACAAATGAGATTACTCGTTTAGTTTTTGGAATTACCTACAACTTGTTCCTTCCTTTGTGATTCTCTTGGTCTTTGGCCCATGTTTACTCCAGAATTATTACTCGTGTTTGCACTAGGAAAATCCTCAAGAAATTTTACAACCGCCTCTACAGAGTTACAAGTTAAAGCATTTCGATTTATTTCATATGGTGTGAAATTCGCTGATCCTTCTGTCGGTCTAGTAATGAAATTTCCTGATCCTTCTGCTGGTCTGACAGTGAACACTTTAGCTTTAGCCCTATCAAATGTTTTATCCTCTACTGTTTCTAGAACTTCATCCCATAATAGTCTTTCCTTCAGCCATTTCTTCTTCCGTCGTCCATTAATGTATTCGGCTACTTGTGTTGGTACATTAGCTAAGAATTTTTTCATGATTTCTTTATTTTCATTAATACCTTCATCGACAATTTTTTTCCTATTCCTAGCTAAGGTGTCCAATCGATGTGCAGATATATCCACTCTTTCCCCTCTTTCCATTTTAGCTTTTTCAAATTCATTTTTCTTTCGACATCTCACACCACCTTTTACCCAACTAATTAAACTTATCAATCGTTCTTTAACTATCTCATATTTTAGGTCTCCTGCACAAGTTACCAATTTATAGAAGTCATACATTCTTCTCTTAAACAATCGCCTAGCTCTTTAACCTAAAATTCTTATCAGAAATTTTTTGTTTGCAATACCCTTCAAATTCCTTTAGAAGTCTAATATATCCTTAGATCTATACACGTTAAATATCCACACTTTTGGAATATCGTTCATACGAACACTTTTAATTAATCCTATTTCCGATTCTCCACTAGATCCATCTGACTCACTACTATCTAAACTAGAAATTTCCTCTTCCTCCTGTGAACTAGAGTATAAGGAATCTATACTTTTAATCTGCCTAGCTTCCATTCGTCTTTCATGCCTTCGATTTTTTGGAAGTCCCCTTTTCTTTTTACATTCTTTTACTTTCACTTCTGTGTTTAGATTGCTTTCCTACTTCGGTAATTCTAGAAGTAGAAGTTTGTGTGCCGAACTTGGAGTTATTCACTAAGTCGTCTGCCAAAACCTTTGCATTACTAAATTCTTCCATTTTACCAAGCTACTCTTTCTTCTACTTGCTGAGCTATTCTTTCCTCTGCTATATCTTCAATCTCTGCCACTTTCTCATCCAAAGCTTTCCATCTTAAAACCAATTCCTTAATTTCTTCTTCCTTTCTTCCCAGCACCTCCTCCACCCTCTTTACTTCCCATGCCAATTCTTCTTTACTTATTTTATCAAATAAATTTCCCAACTTACTTACTTTGCACAATCCACCAATTATTTCTAGGAAGCCCAACGTTAGGCGACAAATATATGTAAAGGTTTCTGATACTAAACCGCCAACTGATCTGGAGTTGTGCCCGTGGTAGCTATTTTGCTACCTCAAGAAATTGAGGATTCAACTTAAAGGGAAATATTTCTTAGTTTTATTTTTAATGCTTACAACTTTATGCAAATTAAAAAGAAAATATAAACCTATATATATAGTTTAAAAAAAAAAAGATTAAACGTGATATAAAACCCTTTTGATGAAAATTAGTATAATGACAAATATAAAAATCAATGTATTTTCGTCCAAGCTGGCAGCCTTTGTCACTCAACAATAACAAAATATGGGAATAAAATCGGAATAAGCATTTAAAAAAAAAAAACAACTATTACTTCCGTTTTCTCTTTGATAAAAAATAAAATCAGCAAATACAAGAAAATTAGTGTTTTTTTTACCGTCTGTTCCTTTCCTGGATCTTTGCAAAAGTTTTCCCCCTTTAAGTTGCTTTAATTCAAGTTGTACTTTACCACATCAAGATCCACGCATAGACCTTTAGCCAACTTATCCAGGATCACTACTCATATTCCAGGTATATAAAAAAAAATACTGAAGTGTATTATATAAAATAACAAATTTGTTATCCATAATTTTCGATTTATCCCTTCTATTTCCATTACCCTATTATCATTTAATTGTTCAATCCCACCTCCCTTGTCACTTCTTACCTGGAGAATCTTCCTGTTTTTTTTCCCTTTATGTTCCTTACAAAAAAAAGTTAAAATTTTGTTTATCCTTTGAAACATTTTATCTCTGCAATTAAATATACTACAATACTATGGACTATATTCCATATACTATTATATATATTATATATATATATATATATATATATATATATAATATATATTATATATATATATATATATATATATATATATATATATATAATATATAATATATTATATATATATATATAATATATATACCATGGGCGTCGCCAGCTTCCAAGCAAGGGGGGGGCAGCTTAAAATTTTTATAGAGCCTTTTATATATATAATAATATATATTATATATATATATATATATATTATATATATATATATATATATATATATATATATATATATATAATATATATATATATATATATATATACTAATAAATATTTTAATATATATTATATATATATATATATATATGATATAGTATAAAGAGAAGAAAGACATAAAATAGAAAATATTTGTATGGATAATTAAATATTAATATTTAAAAAAAATTTATTTTATATAACAATAGAATATCAAAATAACATATGGGCAGTGATGGAAAAATTCAAATTCACAAATATAGAGAGATGAAAATGGAATTGTTATTAAAAAAGTAATCTTCCTTGGGTTCACGCAAATTTATCAACTACTGTTTGAATTAAAATACTATATAATTGTCAAACACAAATCTTCTGTGTACGCTCATCAATAGTCCAGTCCGTTTTAACCTGTTCCGTCTTCCAATAGTACTATCTCTGCCAAGTCCTTGACTCCTTCGTAAGAGTACTGAAAGAGTGGTTTCTACTGTACAGCGGGTGCATAGCTGGGGCGAGTAGTCAATCATAAAAGCCTTTTTCGTCGACGGAAAGAAAAATTCAGTCTTCCTTTAAGTCTTGGGAGACAACAAGATCTTTTAATTCTTCACTACTCAGTTTCTTGTCTTTCCAAATTTTTACCAAAGTTCTAACTCGCTCTTCTTCTATGTCTTCTAAGTGGTAAAAACTATAAAATGAAGCTGTCTTTTCCTTTAACTCATCGATTGTTATGAGTAGCACGTGGAAAGGATGTAGATATGTCAATGCCATAAGCAGGTGTAATTTTCAGTAGCACCGTAATTCCATAAGAAAAGGTTTATACGAATCCAGATAAGGAGTTTATTAGAGATCTTCTCACAGAACTCAGTGGGATTTGTTCCTGGATGGTTGCTGGGTGCCGCTGCCTACCAAAATTCGTGGTATAATTCAGACCAAAGTTCCCAGTTGCTTCGAGCGATTTGATTAACTTCTTTTAACACATCATCGGTGATTTTTTCTTCATCTTTCCGATGGCTCCTAACCATTTCCACAATATGTTGAACGTGCTGCGAGGTTTTGACGATATCCAAGGTCTTGGATTGGAGAGCATTTACAACTGGCTCTAACATCGCAGAGTACTTCGCGATCAATATCATAGCCATGATGAATGACGACTTACATGGCGCTGAATGCAACTGAAAAGCGCTTTTTCTTGTGACGATATTTTCTTCAATGGAAAGGGTTTCTAATGCTTGCATCATTCGTACAAAGTGCTCCTTAAATACTCTAATGCACTTGTGTCGTTCAGACCATCTGGTCTGCCATAGGCTTGGGATGTTTGGCATTAATTTCCTTCTCAAGACCGACTCGCGAAAAAACGTAATAATGTCCTTTATAGTTCCCACAGTATTGCGGATTTCTGGTATTGTGTTCAAATCATTTACTACTAGATTTAGTTTGTGTGAAGAGCAATGAAAGAACAATGCTTTTTTATACTTTTTCCGCATATTGTTTGGACACCTCCTTCTTTGCCAGACATGTAAGAAAGCCATCGAATCAAGCCCACCGCAATTTCTCGGGATCCAAGTTCTTCGGTGTGAACAAAAATCGTCAATGGCTTTCGCAATAGTTTTTTTGCGTCAATATGCTTTCAGTCTACAAAAGTCACTAAATTCTTCTTTGACTTCAGTCGGACTCTTTTTGACGAATAGCGCAACGCTCTATGGATAATTGTTCT
>JABUQX010004839.1:22500-25000 GCA_015478945.1 Trachelipus rathkii
TAGAAGAAAGCACAGAAACGGAAGATGGGAATGATGCAATGACACATTGAAACCGACAGCAATAAGCAGAACGGTGGTACACTTCCCTGCGGCAACCCTTTAACCATGCAAAATGAGGGACAGAGTGGTACCACAGCGAACCCGGAAAGATCTACCCGACATTGGAGACTGAAGGAAGAAGGGAAGCTGTCCCCTACGACCAAGTGAGTGCAAGTTATGGAGAACTCCCATTCTCCATGTGGAATCGTAAGCCTTCTCGAGATCGAAGAAAACAGCTAGAACCATTTTATTAGAGGAGAAAGCTTCACCTTATCGTGGTCCAACCGAAGAAGAGGTTCCTGTGTGGATCGATGATTCCTGAACCCAAATTGAAATGTGAAAAAAGCACGCAGGCCCTCCAATATCGGGAGAAGACGATTTTTTTTACAGTTGTCACCACCACTCACGGGCAAAGCCCTATTCAGGGAGGGGGTGTTGCAAGCCAAAATTTCATCCGCTAGCACAAATTACGCAGATGAGCACAGACGCAGGCTTTAAAGTGAGGAAGCTTAAATTCAGCAGAAAACACAGAAGATGGAAGAGAGTTCCACAGGACAGAGGTGGCAGGAAAGAAGGAAGCACCGCAGTGAACTAGCCTGGAGTTACCAATATCAACACAAAACTCGTGCGCAGACACAGCACCCCTTGTGCTACGAGGGCGTCGTAAAGGTGGTGGTACGCAAATGGTAAGTTCCCTCGAACACCTGCTGCTGCGGTACCTATAGAAAAGAGATAAAGCACCAACATCACGCTGCAAAGATAGAGGGTCAAGGGAACTGGAAAGTACAGAACAGTTTATAACTTTTTTGGCCTTTGACTCGACCCTGTCCAAAAGCCGGGTGAAACCTGAGCCCCCTCCCCAGATATTTGAACAGTACTCCATACAAGGGCGGATGAGGCCCCTGTATAGCTGGAGTAACTGAGAAGAGGAAAAATAGTCTCGCAGTCTAAATAGAATTCCCAGTTTCTTTGAGGCCGCCCTAGCAACCGTTGTGATGTTAGGTTTCCAAGACATTTTTTTGTTTATGTTAAGGCCAAGGATGTTTAATATTTGTTTATAAGAGCGAAGGCCGTCGAAAGTGAAAGGAAAGTTAGAAGGTGTTTTAGAGAGGGAGATTTGTAAAAGTTGGGTTTTTAAAGAATTGAATTTCACAAGGTTGAGACGACCCCAATCGGAAATTCTATCCAGATCAGCGAGAAAAGAATCGGAAAGATTAAGACGAGAAGCAATTCTAGAAGTAAAAAGGGAGCAGAATTGAAATGAGTTGAAGAATGAAGGGTCGAGTCATCGGCATATGAGTGGATAGAGTTAGATGTGCAGGTGAGAAGATCATTATTGAAAAGTAAGAATAAAGTAGGAGATAAGACCAAACCCTGAGGAACACCACTATTAACAGAAAAAAAGAAGTCACTCCATCAACCACAGCCGATATTGAGCCACTTGAAAGAAAGCTAGACATTAGTAAACAAAGAGAAGGTGGAAACCCAAAGGAGGGGAGCTGGGAGAGCAGTGACGCATGCCATACCCGGTCAAATGCTTTGGGTATGTCAACGCCACCACGCAATTCTCCCCGTAGTTCCTAAGAAAGGAAAACCATAGTTAGATAGGGAAGTATATCACCAGTAGACCTTGAACGCCGAAAGCCGTACTGGCGATCGGAAAGAAGAGAATGAGATTCCAGATGGTCTAAGAAGTGAGAGTTGAGAAGGGTTTGAAAGATCTTAGATAGAATACAAGTGAGAGCTATAGGGTGATAGTTGGAAGGATCAGAGAGGCTTCCTTTTTTCGGAATAGGTTGGACATGTCGTGCTTCCAACACTGAGGGAAAGTGCTAGTATTAAGACATAGAGAATATTAGTTGCACAACGAGTGGTGGGGTCCAGCATGTAAGCAATTTCCTCTCAAAACCGGGGAGGAATTTATACGGGCAACCCGCCTTCCTAAACGTTCGTAGATTTCAGGAGCCAAATGCACCCGATAAAATGTTATCATCAGTAAAGACATAGACACCAAAGAGAGAAGGAGGAGCGAGAGGAATGCCAGAATCATCAGGTGAGTTAGAAATAAAATAGGGCCGAAGGAATTGGTTCCTTTTTCAATTGGAGAGTTCAGCAACAGCACATCGATCGAATAAGAGGAGGAAAGGCAGATTTACAATTTGTTAGAGATGTTTTTTGGCAAACGGCAGAAAGGTGGGAAAACCAAGAGGCTAGCTCATTTTCGTTTGATGAAAGCCCGCTTTGCTCGTCGAAGAGTATCACTGCAGCGATTTCTAGCTGAATGAAATTAGCGAGGGTGATAGCGAACGAGAATTTTTTCCACTCCCAACACGTTGGTCTCTAGCCAGAAACGGCCAAGAGAACAAGCACGATGCGAACAATGGATTATGAGGAAGAAAGACTTAGTCGAAGAAGGAATGAACCTGCTAATCCCGTCAGCTATTACACCAAAACATTATTG
>JABUQX010004840.1:25000-32592 GCA_015478945.1 Trachelipus rathkii
TAATTCCCTGTTAAAGAGTTACATTTAAACAGATAGAATGAGAGAGAGAGAGAGAGAGAGAGAGAGAGAGAGAGAGAGAGAGAGAGAGAGAGAGAGAGAGAGAGAGAGAGAGAGAGAGAGAGAGAGAGAGAGAGAGAAGAGAGGAGATAGATAGATAGATAGATAGATAGATAGATAGATAGATAGATAGATAGATAGATAGATAGATAGATAGATAGATAGATAGATAGATAGAGAGAGAGAGAGGAGAGAGGAGAGAGAGAGAGAGAGAGAGAGAGAGAGAGTATCTGTGATTCATCAGATTTATTAGAAATTTAACTTATTTCTTATTCCTGTCTGTACGGGAAAATTCGGAAAATAATTTCTTCTAACTTATTAATAATGTTTAAACACTAAAACCTAATTCATAAACACTAAATATTAGTTAAACACACTTTATAAAAACAAGGAACACAAAAACTTACCTAGTTTGGAATCGATTTCTGAAGGAGACTGGGTTGTCCTGTCTCGAAAACGTCGGAGCACTTCTCATAAGGAAAAGACGTACCACAAGAATTAGAGACGTCTGCAACGTATAAATATATATATATATATATATATAATATATATATATATATATATATGTATATATATATAATATATCATATATATATATATATCTACAAATATTTATTATATATATATATATTATATATATATATATATATATATAATATTATACATATATATATATTATATATATATATATATATATATATATATATATATATATATATATATATATATATATATATATATATATATATATATATATATATATATATTAAATATAAAGAGTGATATATTATATTATATATATATATATTAGTAGTATATATATATAATAATATATATATATATATAATATATATATATATATATATAGTATGTGATGGATGTTAAATCAATGAGGGGACTGGGATTGGAATTATCGGATCATTATGTTGTTTTATGTAAGATTAAGTTAGTTGGTGCTTTGATGGAGAGAAAAGAGGTAAAAAAAGGAAGTGGGAAGAATTAAGACTGAGAAGTTAAATGAACGAGGTAATAAGGACAAGTATTAAAGAGCGCTTGCGAATAAATCAATTGAATGTAAACAAGAGAAAACTGAGCAAATCTGGGCACAAATGAAGAAAACCTCTGTTAGTAGTGGAATAGAAGTACGTGGATGTGCTAAAGTAGGAGGTAACAATCTCAACAGTAAATGGTTAAATGAAGACGTGAAGAAAGCAATTAAAAGTAAAAACGAGGAGTGGTTGAATGAGCTAAAAGCAAATGATGATGATGTCTCAAAAGAAAGATATTTGGAATTATATAAGGAGGACAAAAGGAAGACTAGAAGTTGCATACGAATGAGAAAATATGAGATAAATGAACAGCTTGGAAGAAGGATGAATGGGTACTTACAAGAGAATAGGAAGCTTTTCTGAAAAGAAGCGCGAAAGGGTAAGAATGAGAGTAAGGGGAATCTGCATAGAATAATGAATAGGGATAGTGCTTTCGTAACTAACAAAATGGATGTGAGAAGAGTGTGGAGGGAACAGTTCGAAAATCTGCATAACATTGGTAGTAATGAAGAGGTGACAATGAATGTATATGTGGGTTTAATGGTATAAGAAGAAACAGGCATTTTGGGGATGAGGTAATTAGTAGGGAGGAGGTAATGAGTAGGGTGAGAAAGCTGAAAATGGGAAATCTGCAGGCATTGATGACATTACTGGTGAAATGATCAAGACTGGAGGTGAGATGGTGATTGAATGGATATGGAAGTTGTGCAACAAAGCTTTTATGGAGGGTTTAGTTCTGAGAGATTGGAGGAGAGCAGTAATAGTACCCTTATATAAGGGTAAAGGGGATAAGGGAACTGTAGGAACTATAATGGAATTAGTTTATTTAATATTGTAAGGAAGATATATGCTGGTATTTTGGTTGAAAGAGTACGTCGAGTGATTTAAGGACTAATTGGTGAAGAACAAGGTGCATTTTGAAGAGGTAGAGGATGTGTGGATCAAATTTTTACATTAAAACAAATGATTGAAAAAAATGAGAGAGTAGAAGAATAAATTGTATTTAGGTTTTATGTATTTGCAACAGACGTATGATAGGATTAATATTGATGCTTTGTGGCAAGTGTTAGGGATATATGGTGCTCTTAGTAGGTTTCTGAATGGAATAAAAAGTATGTATGATGATAGTGAAGCGTGTGTAAGAATAAATGGAGTCGAAAGTGACTGGTTTAATAAATAGTAGCGGAGTGAGGCAGGGATATGTTATGTCTCCTTGGTTATTTAATTTGCATATGGATGGGGCTATGAAAGAATTAGAGGTGAGGGTGATAGGGAAAGGTGTTAGACTGACGAAGAATGGGGGAGGGTGGAATTTGCCCTGTCTATTGTATGCGGATGATTTGGTTTTATGTGCTGATACTGAAGAGAGTTTGAGAGGATTGGTAAAGTGGGTTGGCAGGGTGTATAAAAGAAGGGGTTTGTATAGTAGTGAAACTATGGTCTAGAATAAGAAGTATATATCTAAGGTACCAAGTGTTCAGATGGACAATCTTAAGGGAGTGTTAGGCGTGAGAAGAATTGGTAAAATGAGGAATGAACGCATTAAGTAGCTGTATGATATGAAAAAAAATGTAAATGAGAGAATAAAAGAGAGTACATTGAGATGGTCTGGTCATATGGAAAGGATAAATGACAGTCGGTTGGCTAAATAGATATATAATTAGTCTAAGTGCTGCGAATCGACTGGCTGTGAGACCGAAGAAAAAGTTGATTGAGTTAGTAAAGGGATGCCTGAAAGAGATGAATATGAGTTTTGCAGAGGCGAGAAAAGAGGTGCATAACAGGAATGAATGACAGAGTTTTGTGAGGAGATATGGTTGTGGGCTTTGCCCAGGGGATGAACCCAGCATTGGCAAGATACCACAGTGAGGATCCGTCGCGATTTCGTGAAGCCACTTAGTGGATTTTTTGATTGTGACGACTTCTCACTGGGGGTATAAAGAGAATGGTAAAAGGGGGTGGGGCTTCCTTTGCGGCTTGCGCGTCATGTTCGTCTACTACTTTTCTGTTCTGGTGTATGCTACGCACGTCACTCCCACTCTGGAGATCGGAGGGAGATAATATATATATATATATAATATATATTATAATATATATATTAATTATAATATATTGATATATATATTATATATATATATATATATATATATATATATATATATATAGTATATTTGGAAAAAAATCATTGTCGTAAAAAGATTAAACACCATACACAGCTGAACGAAAATTTTCAGAACGTTTTGTAAGGATATTCTGAAATCAGGGAATGACAATTTTATTAGGATGCATAAATGCCAGACGTTGTTGCAGTAAATATAAAAGTTTAGATTTAAATCCTTTGCTTTGCCCTATTAAAATTTCTATTAAATGATGAATTGGCTAATTTAAATATTATGGTTTATAAATATCATTTTAAATTATTGAAATAATCTCGTAATAATTTAATCATATTTTCTGTGCTTCAAGGGTTGATATTTTTAAGTTATATATATATATATATATATATATATATATATATATATATATATATATATATATATATATATATATATATATATATATATATATATATATATATATATATATTATGGTGTGTCGAAACTAATACTTTTGTCGAATTTCTAAATTTCACACTATGTGGGAGCTTCAGCATGATGATTTAACGCTATGTGTAAAATGTTGCAGTCTTTCAACCCCCTCTTACCAATTTGCACATGACCCCCCCCCCATTTTGATGGAAATAGAGATATTTTTAAAATGTTTACTTCTTAAAATTCGAATCGGGAATGAATCTTATAGAACTTTATTAATTCAATATTTAATATTTAATATTTCTAATTAAATATTGTCTATCAAATTCAAAACACATGAACACACATATATATTTTGAGTACAAATCCGAACTACAGCTTAATGAAATTTATATTAGTTTCAATTTTGTTGAGTTGTAATATTTCGAAGTTTGGTTTTGAGTAAGCATTTTTTGTTATGATATCAATGTTTTATTAATGTATAAACAGACAGAATATTAATATGTACATCGCTGTGTGTTGCTTAGTGATAATTTAATAACTGAAACAGTAACACGTGTTTGTGGTAGTTGTAATATACGTGAAATTCAAATGTGTTGTGTGCAATATGTTATAACTATATATAATTATATATAATTTTATATATTATATAGTTATGATATAATATATTAATATTATATTATAAAATATATATATATTTATTTTCTATTTTCAGATTCTGCATTTAGAAAAATTATTAAATATATTAGTTTTATTATAATGACTACAAGAACTAATACTTTAATTTCGTCGTTTGGTCAACCATGTGAATTTCCAACTGCGATGACTCCTTCGAAAGCTGACGTTTACAGGCACTATCTATTTATTACTAAGAGAGAACAGATCGCCACGAAAGGATCGGCAACCGCTAAAGATTGTCTTAAAATCGTTGCAAGTGATGTGATAAGCATTTGGGATAACTTCTCCTTCCCCCACATAGGATTTAATGGTGTATGGCTAAAGGCTGAAAGGCTTGTGCAATCAGCTTTAAATATAAATAAAATCCCAAATGCCCGACGGAATGATGAGTTCTACGATTGAAATTTATACTTGCAATTTCTATGAAAAGAAAATATCAAGAAAAGACTGTAGGTGTAAAGATAAAATTCCAATGATTGAATGGGAATCTTTTGTGGGACAGAAAGAACGACGAAATCAACTTGGACCAATTGATAGAGCAACGACTAGTGCCAGGACAAGAACTCAAGTTAGGATGGAGAGGTTAGCAAGTCACACTAGTAGAAGCGTTGGTAGGGGCAGGGGAAGAGTCATCAATATAGATAGTAGTGTTCCCTCAACTAGCACAGAAGTCGTGGAAGTTACTGAAGAGGAGAGAATGGAAATAGAAGATAGTAATAGGAGAGAATGGAAATAGAAAATAGTAATAATGATGATGATTATCTTCGAGAAATTGAACAAAGAGAAAGTGTACAGAATTCGTTTACATGCAAGAATTTGGCAATAACAGCTGACATATATCGCGTAAATTCAATGGCAGCTACAGCTCTTGTTAATACAGTACTGAAAGACATGGTGATGTTAAATGAATCCAGCATGATAGATATAAACAAAGGTTGAGCGAGAGAGAAAACGTTAGGAAAACGATCGTCATCAGAATAAAAGCTGAAAACACAAATTGAATGTTTGGGATTTGATGGTAGAAAAGACAATACAAAAACTAAAGAAGGAATGGAACACGAAGAGCACTATGTCATTGTGAAAGAGCCATGTGATATATACCTGACTCATGTTAGTCCAGATAATGGAACAGCTCGCTGTATTTCTGAGGAAATTATAACTTTTCTAATAGATTCTGATAGTATAGATTCTCTCAAAGCTCTCCTGTGCGATGGTGCTCCAGTTAACACTGGTACAGTGGGTGGAGTGCTCAGATTGATTGAAATACATCTTGAAAGACCTATACAGTGGCTAATTTGCCTTCTCCATGCTAATGAGCTCCCATTCAGGCATGTTTTTCAGACAATAGATGGGAAACCATCAGGACCACATACTTTTCAAGGCACTATTGGGCATGAAATTCAAAAAGATTTAACTAAATGTGAGATAGTTAACTTTCATCCAGTACACTCCAAAATTACACAGATCCCCCAAGATTTTGTTGTGGCAATTGCCAAGTACAGACAAAAAAATATCCCTGTAAATGTGCCTTAAGTATTAAACATGGGACATGTGTCATCATCATTAGCCAGAAAATCGCCTGGTGCACTTCATCATTCCAGATGGCTAACAACAGCCAATCGAATCTTAAGACTATATGTATCTACACAGACTCCACGTAAAACTCTTGAAGACCTAGTAAATATTATAATGCAAATTTATGCTCCAGGCTGGTTCTGGATAAAGAGTCATCCAAAGGCAACTGATGGAGCCCATAATTTTTGGTATTTAATGAATCTTCTTAAGGGAGCAGATAAAAAATATGCAGTGATTCTGAAACGTACACTTCAACATAATTCCTATTTTGCTCACCCTGAAAATATATTACTAGGGGATGATAAAAGAGCTTTTCAGCTTCTAAAAACACAACCTCAACGCCCAGGACTACTCGAACATGATCGAATGGGAGAAAGAAATGATCACTCAACCACCAATTATCAAGGACTTTTCTAACGAGGAGATTTATAATATTGCAAATGAGTTGGTTCAAACGGCAAAGTTTCCAATGCCAGCAGAGAAGGAGTGGAAGAGTGCCGTAAATATTGTAACAACAATACATAGAAAAACAATAGAATGGGGTGAACGAAACAGATATGAATTTATCTTAATTAAGCTGAATCACAAAAGAGGTCTCAAATTTTGAGTGGACAAGGTCAAGATTTATATATATGTCCAAGGTGGGCAATAAGCGCAAATGAAAGCGCAAAAGCGCAAAGCGCAATTTGCGCTTTAGGTAAAAAATGTGCGCTTTGCGTTTGCGCCAGAAATTTCGAAAAATGTGGTACTTTTGCAGTTGCGTTTAACAACTTTTTAAGCGCAAAAGCGAAAAATTTGCCGCTCTATCTAAATAATTTATTAATAATTTATAAATATAAATAAGTAGCATTTACCATTTCACACCAAACACACTAACACATAAATATTATATATAATAATGATATATATATATATATATATATATATAATATATATATTATATTATATATATAATATATATAGTATATATATATTTTTTTATATATGTTTTATATATATTAAATATTATATATAATATATATATATATATATATTATATATAATATATATATATATATAATATATATTATATAATATATATATATAATAATATATATTATATAATATATATATATTATATATATATATATATAATATATTATTTATATATATATATATATTTTATATATATTATATATTAATATAATATATATATAATACTATATATATATATATATATATATATATATATATATATATATTTATATATAATATATATATATATTATATATATATATAAATATATAATATAATATAATATATATATAATATTATATATGTTATTATAAATATATATATATAGTATAATACTATATTAATTATATATATATAATATATATATATATATATATATATATATAATATATATTATATAATATATATCTGGACTATTAAGTATTCATTGAAACAATGATACAATTGCAAATCACAACTCTGTAATGGCACAAAAGCCTTTTCTTCCAAGTATTTAATAAAAACTGATAAGGGGGAGGGGCTAAATTGTGATTACATGAATATAATGAACGCCTATCGCTGTTAGGCTTGATTTGTTTGCAGGATGAGAGTTATACCGTCAGTTATGGGTTTACCCTTCAGTGAAACTAGCAAATCTTTCCTCGCATTTGGCCTTCAAAATTTGTTCTCTCAGAGCTCTCCAGAAGAT
>JABUQX010004841.1:5000-10000 GCA_015478945.1 Trachelipus rathkii
TAAACTGTGCACTCATAAGGTAAAACTAGCAAGATTGGAAGCCAAATATGAAAAGTAACAAGAAGCAATTGATATCATAAATGAACCTTCTACAAGTAACACACCAACACCATTCACAAGATTATGCTGTGAACGAGCAGAAAAAAATACGTTTTTTTATCTGTGATAAAGAAGACTCCAGAGGACATAAATGGTTCACAGTTTCAACAAGTAATTATTATTATTATTATTATTATTATTATTATTATTATTATTATTATTATTATTATTATTATTATTATTATTATTATTATTATTATTATTACTATCGTAGAATTTTCATGATCTTTCAAAGCTGATATGCAAAAATACGTGGCTATATAATTGTAACACTCGAGATATGAGAAAAGAAAAACAGATCAGATGCTTCTTGCAATCTAAACTTATTTTAGAGTCATAACGTTCTGGGATTTTAAAGTGTTAAAAGCTACAGCTCTGTTTTTTTAAAAGTGTTTTCAGAAGTTGAAAATTGTACAGGTATCATGAATCGACTTAACAGATATACAGCTGTAGATGATATTGTGGAGTGGGAAATCAAGATCTTGGAAAGTAATGTCTCAATCGTGCATAAAAGAAAACCTGATGGATTCGAATATTTTACATACTGTGATTACATAGGTTATTCTGATGGTATACGTGTTTTTATGAACTCCGACGAATTAATTTGCATATGTCAACACGCAGAAGCATGGGTCAGCGAAAAATTCAAGTCGCGTAATATCTTAAACCAGTGGAGAACAGTCATATCCGGCGGTGAAGAGCACGGTTGTAAGCAATTTACTTTAACCTTTTCTAAATATTTATAAATGAATACATTGGATATTAAAATATGGCATCATAGTCTCCGACTTTTTATTCTTTCTTCATCCATTCTCCATGTTCTTCTGCTACGCACTCTGTGCATTTCTTCTTTTTTATGGGGTCCATCGAAGGGTCTTGGACACCGATGAGGGTTCTAAAACCCTCAAAATCGAGTTCTAAGGGATCATAAGCATAGGGAAAGATACCTTACTCGAACTATTAAGTGATTGTAGTCAGATTTCAACTCTGGCTTCGGCAGAGGCTCCGGTGCAGGGCACCGCTTCATGTGTCAGTTCAGCTGCCGTCCCCTTCTTCATCCTTTCTTTATCCTCTTTTTATTTACTTTCCATGTATTTCTCCTTTATTTCTTCTTTTTTCAGGAACCTCTTCCTGGGGCTTCAAACACACTTGATAGTTCTGAAACTCAAAATATCAAGTTCTACGGGTTCATAAACATAGGTAAAGATGCCTTACTCTGTCTATTATATGTTTGCATACAGATTTCAACACTGGCCCCAGCTTCGAATGCGGCTCCGTGATTCGTATCATGAGCCGTTTCGACTCCAAACTCTTATATGATTTTAATTCCTTTGCCAAATCATATAGATAGCTTATTTTCCACCTAGGTATTGCAATATCCAAGTTTAGGAGTTCAACTTCCTCTTTGGATGGGTGCATCGGCATGAAACCTTTCCGTCCGGAAGCTGACACTACCAGCTATATGTGTTTCAAGTTTGAAGGGGCTCCAACAATTATTTCCCCCAGGTAGAGAGAGCCTATATATATATATATATATATATATATATAACTATATATATTATATATATATCTATTAATATATATTATATATATATATATATTATATATATATTTATAATATATATATATATATTTATATATTACTATATATATATATAATATATATATATATATATATATATATATATATATAGTATATATATATATATATTATATATATATATATATATATATATATATATATATATATATATATATATAAATTAGAACGAAAGAGAAAAAAGATGACTCCATATACGTTAGTTTAAAATAAAAGAGAAATGTCGGGAGAAGAGAGGTAACAAAATTGACGGTGCCTCGATTATAAGTAGAACTATTAACAGAGAGATAAGGACTAGCTACTTTACCTCAGGGGTTTAAAGCGACCGTAAATCATTCCGATAGATGATGGTTCAAATTCGACTTCGAACATTTTGTCCATGTATTCTTTAAGGCTAAAACTTATTTAATTTAAATAAAAATAATTAAGGACACTGAAGTAAAAATAACATATTAAAATATTTAATTAAATCCTAAGTACAGTAAATTAAAATTAAAAATAAATTATATATATACTATATATATATATATTATATAAATACTGTGTGTTTCGCGATATTATAATTATATATATATAGTATATATATATATATATACTAAAATATATATATAATAATATATATTAAATATATATATATATATATATATATATATAATATTTAATAAATACTGTGTGTTTGCGCGAACGCATCATCAAACAGAAGCAGACAACAACAACAAAAACAATAACGATAAGAATAACGATAAGAACTAAAATATGACGTCATCATATCGATGACGTCATGAACTCTCCCAATGTGTCTACAAAATACACTGTAAAGATTGTAACTCCCTTTACATTGGTGAAGCCCATGACCTTACACGCCGTCTTACAACAGAAACATTGACTTCTTACAAGACAATCAAATTCTTTTTGGTCCTTGATACTCAATGGCTCTACTTATTAATCATTCCATTAACATTAACCAAATGACACCTATTTCACATGTACAAAATCTACAAAAGCGTAAACTCATTGAATCCTTTTGCATCAATAATTCAAATAATTTCAATAAACAAAAAGGCGATTATATAACATTGACACAATATAAAATAATATTCTGAGCACCACATAATTTAAAAAAAAAAAAATTATCCAAACTTTGAAATCTTACATAATTTAATGTGAGAGAAAGAGACAGCACATCCAAACAACAGAAACAACAACAAAAACAACCAAACCAAGCAACAAACAACTACAAAAACTAAAATATGACGCCATCAAGAAAATGACGTCACTCCTTGTCTCTCACTTTGTGTGTTTGTGTGTGTCTAAATGTTTGTAAAAATTATTAAATTATGTAAGATTAATATAAGGTAAATATATACTATTTATATTAAATTACATTAAATTCACTATTGAATACTCTCAAAACAACACCTTATCTTTTCTAGATACTCTTATGACTTGGTCCACCTCTAACATTATACAATTCACTATTTACAGAAAACCTACATCTAACCCAGCGTACATCCACTGGTTTTCCTCACATAATCTTAAAGCCAAAATTGGCACTCTTTCTTCCCTTTTCTTATGTGCTTTTCGCATATGCTCTCCTTCCTACCTTCAACCTGAACTCAATTTTCTTACCTCCACTTTCAAAAAACTTTCTTATCCTTCTCACATCATCATTAAGGCTTTAAAAAGGGTTAACAGAACCTACTACAATCCTCCCATCAACCGCTCCCTTAATTCTAACTTTTTCATTCCTCTACCCCAATTTCCTCTCAATCACATTAAAAATATTTTTCCTAAAACTTTACGAATAAACGATTTCACTTCTCCTATATCCTCCTCTTAAAAAAAAAAAAAAACATTTAAACCAATGGAAGAGTCAACCAATGGCAAAGCAATATAAAGAATTACAATGTGTCTACAAATTCCCCCTGTAAAGATTGTAACTATCCCCTTTACATTGGTGAAACCCATGACCTTACACGCCGTCTCTATTATTCTCAAATCACATTAAACTGACAATCAAAATTTTCTTCACACACCCATCGCTCCTCTACTAACTTATAATTTTCCATTAACATTAAACGCAAATGACACTATTTTTAACATGTACAAAATCTACAAAAAAAAGTAAACGTTCATGGTTCTTTTGGAAATTAAATTAATTTCAAATATTTTTTAAATAAACAAAAAGTCGATTATAACGTTTGCAACCCACTATATAAATAATATCCTGTGCAAAACGCACATTTTTTTTTTTAACTTACAAAAAAAAAATTAATTTCCCCCCCAACATTTGAAATCTCTTTTACAAATAATTTAAATATAATTTGGCTTTTTTTTAAAAATGTTAGTTAATAAATATTTCATATGAAAGAGCTTCCCAGCTTAAGGAACGGCGAAAGTCTAGAATTTTATATTTTAAAATAACCTTGTAAATTTATAAAAATAATTTTTTTTAATTTTTTAAACTTTAGTTTTTTTTTTTTTTTCCTTTTTTTTTTCCGAATTGATTCCTCCTGTTCCTATCTCACGCAACAGCCCTCTACTTTATATATATCTATATATATAGTATATATATAAAATAATATCATATATATATATAATATATACTATATATTATAATAGTATTATATATATAATATATATATATATATAATATATAATATATATATTTTTTTCATTATTAAAACTATCATCGAAAACGCACAATTCACACTTTCCTACGTCGTTAAAACATTTTTGGAGTTTATTTTTCTCGTGACAATTCTCGGAAGGAAGACATTCTTTCTTTCGTTAAAGAAGGTTCTAAGAAGTTATAGACTCAAAGGAGCTTTCGGAACTCCTTCACATCTCCCCTTTTGCTTACTCTTCATAAAGGCGCTGTTCGTCCTTTTTTGTTGTACGTGTCACATAATTAGGGTGGTATTATACCAGCACCTTTTCTTGAAAGGATAACGTCTATGAATTTTTCTCTCATCAATTATTTCTCACACACTGACACTCTCCAATCATTTTCTGCTGCATCACTCTAATATTTTCCCTAACACAAAGACAATTAATCTGATTTCTTTCATCGCATACCACTCCTCTAAGAAGTGTTCGTATGATTCACCCCGGCTCTCAACACATTCACTTACTTTCTCTATCTACACACATCTATCTATCTATCTATCTATATATCTATCTATCTATCTATCTATCTATCTATCTATCTATCTATCTTTCTATCTATCTATCTATCTACACACATCTATCTATCCACAGTTCCACACTTAATGAATATGTTTATTTCATCGTGTATTTT
>JABUQX010004841.1:20000-25000 GCA_015478945.1 Trachelipus rathkii
CGACGGACTACATTTTCCTGAAGGTGCGGAGGTGCGGCTAGCGGGACCGCTACCGCTAAAATGAGTCGGAGGTGGCCGCACCGTCTGATATATGATTATATATAGTATATATATATTATAGAATATATATTAACCATTAGTTATAGTAATTGATATATCTAATCGGCTAATAATAATATGTACTATAACGTCATATTATTAAAGTCATATATATAATAATCTATATATACCCTATAATGGGATAGGCCTAGCAAGCCACCAATCGTCATCAATTGCTCAAGAAACTCATGTCTTGCCTCGGAACCCTTTGGAACCTTCTGATCTAAGACTGCGAGATTTTGAACTACGAATTGGAAATACTAATAGAAACCTGAGAGTTGCTACTTTAAATGCGGCGACACTAAGCGAAAAGAAGGAGGAAATTGTGCTCCTGATGATTGACCTTAAGATTGATGTTCTGGGTGTTTGTGAAGCCAGACTGTCGGGTGCAGGGGTGAAGGTGCTGCATGCTGATTACCAGCTTTTCTACTTTGGAGGACAAGAGATGAAACATGGTGTTGGGGTGATTTTGACACCAGAACTAGCACAGAGGTCAGAGAGTAAGTAGTATAGATCAGGTAAATGAAATCATCCAGGCGTTCTCGATCAAAAGAGTCGGATGAATCCGAGTTTTATTCAGGTGTATGCCCCCCAACAAGGAAGACCGTTGAAAGAAAGAGAGAGTTTCTATCGAGAGCTGCAAAATGTGAAGGGGAGAGTGTTACATCAAGAAAACATCGTAATATTGGGTGACTTAAACGGACATGTTGGACAGGACCGACGGGGGATGGAGGGAGTGATAGGGGCTTTTGGTATTGGAGGAAGGAACCTTGCAGAGGAGAGGGTTAAAGATTTTTGTGTACAGAATGATATGAGGGTGATGAACACTTTTTACAACCATAGAGATAGCCACAAATGTGGGTGGTACAGATGGAATGAAGAGGGTAGAGGATTCGAGGAGAAATCAATGATTGACTTAATGCTAGCAAAAGGCTGTTTAAAGACGTGAAGAGTATACCGTCGGTCTCGGGAGACTCAGATCACCGTTTGGTTGTGGAAATGATCAGAATCAATGGTGTTAAATCCACAAGATATAATTCGTAAGTTTAGGAAGAGATTCAAAAAAAGTTGCGAGAGCTGGAATGTAGAGAAAAATTTAAGAGGGAAATTCGGAGGAGGTCAAAAAGGAGGAACTGGGGTGACATGGATGCGGTAGGTGGACGAGAGTTTGAGCAGTTAAAGAAACATATGAAGAGGACGCCTGTGGAGGTGTCGTGAGGATGTTGTGAAAGTGAAGACAGTTCATGGAAGAAAAAAGAAACAAACGCAATGATGGACTGAACAGACTGCGGTAAACAGAAAAATGAGATGTTTTAGAAGGTGGATAAAGACGAGAGGAGTGGAGGAGAGGGAGGAGTATGTGGAAGCGAGAAGAGAAGCTGAAAATAAAAAAAGAAGAGAAATTAATAGGAAGATTGGAGGAGAACTGGAGGAAGACCTTCAGGGGACGGAATAAAGCTAATCTATACAGAATTGCAAAAACTATAGAACGGCCTCTGCCCACAAACCAGCTGCAACAAAAAATGAAAAATGGAACATGTATTGAACAAGTCCTTCGATATTAGGCGGAATGTGGAAGGAATAATTTCAAACATTGTTGAATATCCGAATACATAATAGAAGAAAAGGAACAATGGGAAGAACGAAATGTGGCGTTGGAAGAGCGGGAGGAGTGGCAGATTGTACCTGAGGAGGTGGAACAAGCGAATGAAAAAGATGAAAACGGTAAGGCAGGCAGGCCGAGGGGATATGGTGCCTGGTGGAGATATTGAGAGAAGCTGGTGAAGGGCTTGTTTTGTGGATGACGGAACTAATGAATAAGTGCTGGAACGAAGGGAAAACACCGGGGGATTGAAATCAATCGGTATTGTGTCTTATATGCAAGAAGGATGAAAAACCGCTGGTAAAAATTAGGGGAATTGCCCTGATGTTTACATATTGCAAAGGTGTATCGAGAAGAAGATGAGGGACACGTTTTCGAAAATAACTGGATGAATGCAGCATGGTTTTCGACCGGAAAGATCGACAATTAATTTGATTTTTTCACTGAAGTTGATGTGTGAAAAGACATGAATTTAACCGGAAATCATATTTGGTCTTTATCGATTTAGAAAAGGCGTTCGACCGTGTGCCGAGGGAGATCTTGTGAAGGATCTTGGGGAAAAGGAAGTATGTGGTGCCTACTAAACTGATAAAAGCTATAAAAAGCACGTATGTGGACAGGTGTTGCAAGATGAAAACACAGATGGATGATAGTAGCTGGTTTGGAAAAACAACAGGTGTAAAACAGAGAAGTGTAACTTTCCCCAATTTTTTCATAACGTATGGACTATTGTGGGCAAGGTAGTACCAGGAAAGGGTGGGTGGAGAGATCTTTGGATACGCGAACGATCTGGCGTTGATCTCGGAGTCAAGGAAGGCTCTGCAGAGGTTTATAGTGGCATGGGACGAGGTGCTATTTGAGAAGGGATGAAAATCAATAGGGGGAAAGACGGAGGTATGATGGTGAGTGGGGAGCAGGAAGAGTTGAATATAGAAATGGAAGGGGAAGTACTGAAATAGACGGAACAATTTGAATATTTTGCATTGTATAATGGAGTAAGAAATGATATGTTCCAGGAGTTGAACCATAGCATTGTAAAGTTTAATGGGACATTTGTGTCGTTGTACATCAATTTGATTATGAATCGATAATATACCGAGGGAAAGTCAAGAACAATAATATAATGACCAACATTTATGAGGCCATATTAGCACTATTGGATGAGCTTGGATACTAAACAAAGCTAAAAGTAAAGTACAGGTATGCGAAATGAAAGTATTTAAGATTGATATCGGGAGTGATAAGATTGGATAGGAGGAGGAATGATGATATGAGGGCGGTGTTGGGAGTGGAGAATATATTGGAACTGGTGGAGAGAGGGCAATTGAGAATGTGGTCGACACGTGGGAGGATGGAAGAAATAGGTGTGGCGAAAAGTATTATGAGTGGGCAGCGGCAGGGAAGGAGAGAATGGGGAGACCGAGGGTTGAGGTGGAGGGAGGTGTTGAGAGAGCGGTGGAAGGAGGGAATGATATGGAAGAGTGAAGGAGGAAAAAGTTTATGATGATTGAAGGCGATGGAGGAGTTTCGTGGAAGACAGCTGACAGGTGCATACGCCTACAGAGGATGTGAGAGTGAAATGCATATATATTATAATATATATATAATATATAATATATATATATAATATTATATATTATATATATATATATAATTAATATATATAATATATATTATATATATATATATATAATATTATATATTTATATATAATATATATATACTATATATAATATATATTATATAATATATATCATATATATATATATAATATATCATATATATAGTATAATATATATATATATATCATATATATACTATATATATATATATATTTATATATATAATATATATTATATATTAAATTATATATTATATATATTAGAGATATATATATATATATATATATATATATATATATATATATATATGTGTGTGTGTGTGTGTGTGTGTGTGTTATTCTCTCTGAGATGAAGGAGCACATTCCATATTCTTTCCCTTCAGTTAAATGTAGGAAATGCGAGTTCTCGTGCTATTCGCCACATGAGCGCCTCGCCTCCTTCAGGAGTTACCGTCGTCTTTCAACTCCAGCTTATATTTACGGTCTCTGTCCTTCACTCTGATTTCCTTTCCAGTCGTTCTATTGCAGCTGCTTTAGACGGTCAGGTCATCGCTCATCTTTTAATTCAATTAATAGTGGTGTTCCTCAAGGTTTCACCCTATCCCAAATTCTTTTTTTACTTTTCATTAATGATCTTCTCTCTATCATTTCGTCTCCACCCTTCATTACTCTTTCCAATTTGGGGGTCGAACCACAGTCTGGTCGAACCACTCAACAGCAATTAACGCATGACAGGATGGTGGTGGCCTTGGAGCAGCTCAGCTCTCGTCTTTCTCGTATCTCTAATTGGGCAAAGAAAACATATAGCTTTCAATGACTAAAAAAACAGTTTCTTCGTTTATCTACTCCACAAAATCTTCCTTACCACTACAATATCTTCTTTGAAAGAATACAACTCAACCTGTTCTCTTTTCTTAATATTCTTGGCGTTTAATTTTCTCGTGATCTTAATTATGAGGATCACATTACTTCTCTTTCTAAACAAGCTTGAAAGAAGTTTTGAGATGCAGTACATTCGAAACTTTTCTCATCATCCCAGTTGCCTGGGACGCTGTTCGTCCTTGTATAGAGTATGTTTCACATAGCTAGTGTGGTTCCACACACACTGTTCTCTTTCTCCTTGATAAGGTGCAGTTTAAGACTTTTCGACTTCATAATTCTCCTATAGTCACAAACTCTTTTCAATCAATTTGAAGCCGTCGAACTGTTGCATCGCTTTCCTTACATTATCTCTAATATAATGAACATTTCTCTTCTGAACTCTTTAATCGAGTACCTCCTTCTTTGAGGAGAGCTTGTACCACTCGTCTTTTCACAGAGTCTCTCTCTCTCTCTCTCTCTCTCTCTCTCTCTCTCTCTCTCTCTCTCTCTCTCTCTCTCTCTCTCTCTCTCTCTCTCTCCAACTTTCTGACCCCAAACATGACCTCTATGCTCAGTCTTTCATGTACTCCCATAGTAAAGTCTGGAACACACTTCTTTCATCTATTTCTTCATTTATTTTTTCAACTTGCACGATTTCAAATGCTATGTATCGGGGTATATCGGCCTTTGATTGAATTCTGGTTCTCCCCAACTCTGGTGAAATTTGGTAGCCCTCTGGCCTTTGTCATATATATATATATATATATATTATATATATATTATATATATATATATATATATATTTGACGGATTATA
>JABUQX010004841.1:27500-67792 GCA_015478945.1 Trachelipus rathkii
TACACAATTTCTTAACAACTTTTAGTTAATACAATTTTATTTATGACTTTAATGGGACTACTTTGTTTGTATACTTCAGATTCTTAGCTTATATATATTATATATATATATATATCATATATATATATAATAATATTATATATAATATTATATATATTAATCTATATATATATTATATTATATATACTTATATATATATATTTTGCGGCGCGATTGTTGAGTGCTTTAATCCTCTTTTCTATAGGTAGCAGCGGGGCAGGTGTTCGAGGGGAGCTTACACTCGCGTACCACACTATACGACGCTCGTAGACAAGGGTGCTTGTCTGCGCCAATTTTGTGTAGATAAGGTACTCCAGGCTTGTTCGTTATGGTTCTTCTTTCTTACCAGCTAACATCTGTTCTGTGGAGCTTCTCCCACATTTGTTTTTCTACTGTTTTCAATCTCTCCCATTAAAGCCTGCGTCTGTGCTTATCTTGCGTAATTTTGCACTATATGAAATTTTGAGGCGTTCAACCCCCTCCTTGAATAGGGCTCTGCCATGAGTGATGGTGACAACTGTGTAATATTATATTATATATATATATATAATATATATAAGCAAGAATTTAAATATTATATATATTATATCTATATATATATATATATATATATTATATATATATATATATATATATATATAAGCAGAATTTGAAGTATACAAAGCAAATATTAAAGTCATAAATAAAATTGTATTAACTAAAAGTTAAGAAATTGTGTATAATGTTGAACCGTGGCGCCAAATACCGGTACTTGAAACAGCTATTTAATAATAATAATAATAATAATATAATAATAATAATAATAATAATAATAATAATAATAATGATAATAATAATAATAATAATAATAATAATAATAATAATAATAATAATAATAATAATAATAATAATAATAATAATAATAATAATTGTGTGCAAGCTCAAATAGAAGAATTAGGTGCAGTTGATGACAGATGGAGCTTGTGTTATTCACTCAAGAAAGAAGCAAAACTTTCTTTATATTGACAGCAGCATCTCTCAGGAGACAGGATACATTTCGCCAACATTCCATTAATTCGTCACTGAGATAATCACCAGTATGACGTTCAGAGAGTGGTTTCAGTTCACATCGCAAAATTTTGGCGCTTGAAATCCTTGTCTATGGCATGACCCATCAGAGAGAACAAAAAAATTACTGGTTGAGTATCCGATCATTCGTCGATGGAGAAAGCCAACTTGAATGATTATTTGATAGAGATTTTAAAATTACTGGTTGAGTATCCGATCATTCGTCGATGGAGAAAGCCAACTTGAATGATTATTTGATAGAGATTTTTAATCCTGAAACTTTAGTTTTAAGGCAGTCATGCATTTCTCACAAACAATATCTTTAAAGTATTTTTTTTTTACCTAGTGGGTAGAAAAGAGCAGTTATTTTCGTTAACCGTACAAAGCAAATAACTTCAACGTGAATAAACGGAAGATCATCCATTACTATTATTTTTGCAAGTTTATTATCCATCCTTTGTGTTTTTTCGTTTTTAGCGTTCCATATCTCTGCATTTTCTATACAAGTTTCAAAAGTAATCTGCTTCATTCTTAAAACTGGCATTTTGGAGATCCTTTCCTTTTTTATTAGTTTTCATTGTGTTTGCTGCTTAGATGGTTTCTTAGCCCAGTTGCCGTTCTTGCCTTCCGAGAATAATTATGATTGCAAAGTGTACATTTTGGGATGTCATTTGATACAATATCGAAGTAATCCCAAACCACATTGCGCAATTACACCAACAGTTGTTCTCAAGTGTATATACTCACACGAGCAAGTTTATCAGTATTGTTAGACTTCGAGTGTGACTCGAATTACTGCCACGACCTCGAGACGGTATTAGTCAACTCATTCTGGCGCACTTATTACAAAAGTGGCCACAATTTTTAACAGATCCCATATATTTTCGCATTCGCATGTGTCAGAGTGCGAATGCGGATGCGAATAATATATTTCTATAAGTTTATTTTTGTTTGATATACTGTATATTTGGATTTTAAGCCAGCATATTTTTCCAAATAAAAATTTCCCACTACTACTCAAATATTTTAACAATATATCTAGGAAAGATTATATATTTTAATTTCTTTGGTGTGATTAAAATTTATGATACGAAGTTATTCTAATTCTATAACATTTTTAAAATTAAGTTATGCAACTCGTTATCAAAGTTTTCTAAAATTTATATAATTAGTCATTTTAGTTTCCAAAAGGCTTTTTAAATAGTTAATAGTATAACAAGTTAATTGGCAGTAAATAGTAACATATAATCATATTAATATATATTATCATCCGGTTCATCTCTCTCTCTCTCTCTCTCTCTCTCTCTCTCTCTCTCTCTCTCTTATATATATATATAATATATATATAAATATATAATATATATATATATTATATATAATTAATATATATATATATAATTATATATTAATATTATATATAATATATTATTATATATATAATTTTTTTTTTATATATATATAATAATACAAATTTATTATATATAAATAAAAAACAAAATAAACTAATAATATTTATATATAATAGATATATTATATATAGATATATAGAGTTATCGATTTAGCCGTCATATGTATTCTTAAAAACTATTAATGTATAAAGTAAAAAAGGAATAACATTTTTGGTTTGGCACATAGTTTTTTTAGCTAGACATAAAAACTCAAATTTGTTTTATAAAAAAAAAAGCAGAATTAATTATCTTTCCATTATTGATTATTCTTTAAACTTATTTAATTAACTTCTCCCTTATATTAAACTCTTCTATCTTAATCAACTAAATCTTAGTTTAAATTTTTTAGAACTGATTGAAAGATGATGGCAGGAGTCGGGGTCTCGCGGCCTTCCGGAACGACGTGGTAGGACTATTTCCCCCCCTCCGGGGAGGGTTTCCGAAACCCCCGCTCTTTTGGTATTTGTGTGTCGCGGGGGTTCCTTCGCCCCTCCCCTACGGCGTTATGCGAATAACGTCCCCCCTATGATTCCCTCTCGTCGAGCTCGATGCCCCTACTGTTGCCGTTAATTGAAAACTAAGATATCTTTCTATATCATTATAATATATTATTTTAAATATTTATAATATTAATATATTTATATTAATATTAATATTATTATAATTATTTATATATATAATATTATATTTTATTAAAACTATATATATATATTGTGCTGAAATATAAAATAAAACTTAACAATTCAAAAAGTGTTCCCCTCCTAATATACCTGGGCTTTTTGATTTGTGTTAAAACACATTTAGAAGTCTTCGAATTTACTTGTTAAGCTATTTTATCATCATGGTATTTTAAAGTGTCTCTCAAATTTCCTTACCAATGGACATTTTTATGGTTAAAAATACAAAAATAATCATAAAAAGAATTCAAATAAGTTTTGAAGCATTTCAATTAGATAAAATCAACGAGGCAGAATTAAAGTTAGAACATTTTTATTTGAAATAAACATGTTTTCTAAAAACCTGAAGTATTTTTATGAAGTACATTGGCTTGAAGTTTATAACAAAAATTTTTTCTGTTTTAGTTGAAAGAGTTTATGCTATCTACTTACAAAAAATCATTGACAACGGATAACGTTTAATATATTACCCCCTATGTTCAAATTAACTATCAACATGATTTAAAATCCTTACAATTGTAGTAGTTGTTATTTAGTTATTTATAGTAGAAAATAGAGTTTTTTATCGATATCTAAGAAAAAAATTTAAATTCCACTCCTTTTGATTAAAGGATTTCAAAAAATTTACTGCGATTCCAATTTATGTTCGATATAACTTTCCATACTCTGCTGATCGTGTTTCCAACCACTAAACTGTAAAGCTTCAAGTAATACAAGTTTTAAGGTCTTTTCAATCTTTTGTACTTTGATCTACTCACTGTCGATAACTTTAAAGTGAGTTTTTCGATAAAAATACTTAAGTATTTTATACATTCTCATCATGCTCACTCAATACTCAGTGGTGATGTTGTGGATGGAATTGATTTGCTCATTGGGAAATTGAGTGGTATATTTTTATATAAACATAGTCAGCTTTGAAATTAATCATTTGGACTTTAAATAAACACCTCTACATCTTTCATGAGGAATAATCACTTTTCACTTATAACATTGGCTATACTATTTGTTACATCATCACTCTCACCTGATTCTCCCTACAAAAATTCATCTTTCTTACTACCTAATGAAAGTCTTCTTATGAGGCCTTTCAAAAGCAATACTTTATTAACCCCCCTTTCCTTCTGACCTCTTCATCCTCGTCGGCGAAAACTCATTCCAATTAGAAATATATTTTCACCATTGAGCGTCAAATATAACTGCTATATTTTATCTAATATAACTTTATTATAACAAATGTTCCATTAGCATATTGTAATCAGTGAAAATGTTATTGATTCTTTTGAATCACATTTAAATAGGTTTTTGGGACCGTCAGTTATCTTAAATATTTTATTAATTCTTTTATATATAAAACCAACTAGGAAAATACACCTTTACTATAAATTGGCCAATCAGCTTAGTAAATATGTTTTTAGGTAGGTTGGAAAATTGGATACATAAACCGCAAGATTTCATTGCTGCTAATGTTAGCCAACGAGAATGGTTCATAGGTCCAACTTCTAAAAAGGACCAAAAATCATCAATCTATTTACTTGTGTATTATACACACCCCAACAGATGAGATAAGCATAGTACTGGTCAGTTCGATAAGTCATCAATGACATTTATTGTCTAGTATGACAAATTTTGGATTTGGTAATTGGCCAAAACTTAGCAACACCCCATTTGGAATCATTGCCATTTAGGTAAAATTTATCTGGGAAAATTTTATCTGCCTTGGTAGTTCCAATCAATTCATTAAAAATATGCCTTTAAGGTAACTCATTTTAGATGAAAATGCAAAGGATCACATGTATAATGGAACTCCTAGAAACATTTCCAAAGGAACCACGTGAATGACCAGTATGACAATGTTCCATCTGCCTTTGCTAAGTCAGTTCTTGTTTGAAAATGTCTCAGTTCCCTGGCTAGTTGTTTTGAATATTCCTATGAGCTACATCATTATTCTCCTTGGCAGCTTTTTTTGGTATTGTGATGTGATCCAAGTAAAGTCATCTGAAAATAGAAATTTCTAATAAACATAGGTACAGAAATATTTTATAAATATAGGTAGTTTAGTTTTCTATAAAATTATAGTGGCTTGAGACTTAAGTATTTACTTTACCTGGTTCATCACCTCAGATGATGGACTAATGCTCCATCTAGCAGTTGTTATGAAGTGTATAAATATATTTGCCTCACATTAATTTCACAATTTACTAAGGCGTTGCTTCTCGCCTGCCAATTCGAAGCTATTTCCTGCTGTCCTTTTCTGAAACAGGATTTTTTCTTCTTCTGCGCTTCTGCTCGCAATTTTTTCCCTTTCTCTTTAATTTTATTTCTGAAAAGTTAGTAATTGTTGTTGTTGTTGAAGCAATATATAATTTATTAATAATTATATCTTAAATATAATTGAGATATGTTTTAGTATGTAGATTGTAGTGGATAGAAATACTTCTACTTCCATAATAAACATGCTGCATTGTTCTTGGTGAATTAAACTCCAAAATTCTACCAATGTAGAAAGATAAGCAATATGTATCTATTGCACATGACTTTCTATTCCACTTATTTTGATACCTGAAAAAAAGAGATTTGTATAGTACTATGTTATCTAGCAAGATTACTTGTTTTACGAGGAAAGTTTGGTTCATCAAGATATATGTCTCAGTGATAGAATTAAATAATTTTAATTGTAAGGTTGTTTTTTTTATTTTTTTTTTTATTATTTTATTAAATTCCTAGTGGTAACATCGGCTCATACATGACAAAACTTACTTAAAATCTAAGCGTAATTATAAATTGCGCGACATTCTGATTCTGCTAAATGTAGAGTCGGACGTTCATTGTTAAATCTATAATCAGGATTTGAAAGATTACTAATTGAAAAATGACTCAGACATTTTCAGCATTCTGGATTTCTTCTATTTATTTCCGTGATTATTGAGGCCTTTCTCTTCAAGTCATCCTTGTGAAAAAAAGAGCATGCTTCTCTTTCATCTCAGAAGAATCCAGTTTCTACTTTCTTTTGAAACTAGACTTTCTTGTAATAAAACTGTCTTTATTGTTGTGTTTGACTTTGAAAGAAATTGTGACTTTTCACATCAGAGAAAGAAGTGCAGTAGCCATGCCTGTTGGTTTTTGATCCTGAAAATGGAAAATTCTATAAATACACTTTTTATCTTCTACCTACTGGATGATTAAATATTAATTATTAAGGTTTAAATTTGAGTATTTGGAGTAAATGCTTTTAAAGCTGAGGGTCTAAAATTTTTGATGTTTATATCTCACCTCTTAAACTTGTTAATCTTCATCTGTCATTCTTAATAGAAACCTTCTTTTCAAATTCTTGCCTGTTTCTTGTAGTTCTTTAGTTGATGTTCATTGAATTAGTTAATTTGCTTCTTGTATATAACTTTTTGCATCTAGTCTTCTACATTTAGGAATCCCTTTCCTCTTTTGCATTTCACTTCATTTATAAAAATTTTCAATTTCAATCTTTCATGATCTTTGTTTAATTAATTAACAAACACCGCATACCTCTAATAATTTTAACCATAGATTGAAATAAGTGTCTACACTAAATAATCTCTCTTCTGAACACTGTCTTTCTATAGTCTTTAAAAGTAAAAAGGACTATCTTTTACAGCAGTTGCTTTAAAAGTGGGAATTTCCAAAAATGGATAATTCTTCTAAGGGTTAAAGTCATTTATCCATAACTAATTGTATTTATTGCATTAATTGCTTGTGTTTTTTTGATTTTAGATATATGTTAAATATTTAAAACAGTTGTTTTATTTTATTTAATTATGTTTCTATATGACAACCAAATAGATATAAAATAAGACAATTTTTTTGGTAACACCTTTCCTATTTGTTTTTCAAACTATAAATTAAACTTTTTTATAAATATAGGGACTATAGATAAATGTTTCATTTGAATAATTCTTTTTCAACATAATTTCTAATTTTTACGTGTACTTTCAATCAGATTTCAGAGAACATTTTGAACAAATTTAAGGATTTTTAAACCTAAGCAATTTTGACAACTTTTTTAGGTCTTTATATATAACGATAAGTTGTTGGTCGGCTTAAAACTGGTAAAACCACATGGTTTTTTTTGTCATAAATATTCTTCATGTATGCAGTCAAAAGTCCAAGTAATTAGTGAGGGGAGGACACTTATTTTTATTTTCTTAGGTTTCGGTGCCACCTTTAGGCTTAAATATATGTATTATTAATATTATTATACTAGTATAATATTTATTAATATTATGTTTATATAATTATATATTTATTTATTATATTATATATTTTATATTATAATATTAATATTTTTATATTATATAATATATATTAAATATATAGTAATTATTTATTATTATTATTATATATTTTTAATATATTTTATTAAAATTATTCTGTATATTAAAAATATTATAAAAGAATTCGTAATTTTTGCACTGTGAGAGAGATACCCCGTTACAATGAACTGTTTTTAGAGATTGCACAGATGTTTGATAGAATTTTTCAATTAAACACACAATATATTAATGTATTTAATATGATACTTTTCTGAAGAATGACACTATATTCATACTTTTCACAACCTTAAATTTTCCATACTGCCCTGATTTATAGTCTTTCAAACATATACGCACTAACCTTTTAACTTCTACAATTTTTTGATAACATGCGTTTTAATTGAGTTTAAGATGCATTTGGTAAGGACCTGAATCGGGATATAATATCGCTTACAGGACCATAATTGCTACTTTTAATATAATTAAAATGTAATATATTAAAATATATATTATTAGGTAGTTAGATATATATTTTTAATTTAATTATTAGGTACTATCGATCTAATTATATTAAAATGAATATATAACGATATTTTAAAATGTTATAAACATTATAAATTATAGTGTTTAACACTTAATAAGTATATATTAATAATACCTAAATTTCATTATATTATAATTTATAATAATTATATATATTAATAATTATATATGATATTAATATATGTATATATTTTAAATTAATATTATATAATGGTCCTCAGGTCCTCACGTATTAGCATGAACACTCATGCTATATGTTACCATCTGAACCATAAACCTTCTTAGTATTTGGCCAGCGAGTCGAAATACCATTTTTGAAGGAAGCGAACATATAAATGCATTTTAAAAACCAATAAAATAAAAAAATTAATTAAATTAATATAATTATGTATTATTTAAAAAAGTAAAATATCTAAGAATTATTTAAATATGCGAGTTATTGTACTTTAAATCACTACTCAGTTAATTAATTAAATATAGAAAACTTAATAACATTGATAAAAAAAATAATAAACGTTTTCTTACTAATATATATATGTCCAAAGTATTCGAGGATTAATTAATTATATAGTTTATGTATAAGATTAATAAATATAATTAAGTATGTTTATTTATTTATATAATATTTCAAAAAATATAGTTTATAGATATTATTTTTAAAAAAATTATTACTCACTAAACTACAAGCACTCTCAACGGCGTTTGGGTGATATATATATATAGTTATAGTTAACGGTTAGGTGGAGCCCCTCTATAGATATACTACCTTAGTATTATATATGTCATATATGCATTTACAGTTAATTAAAATAAAAATAAATAATTTTTATTTCTATAATCTATTATAGTGTCCAATAGGTTATGGCAATCATATTTTTCTACAAAAATAGGTCTGACCGAGAATAGGATTATTTTATCCTATTAATATATTATCAGTAAGCGTGGTGAGTGTATATTAAAGTGAATTGTCTCTCAGAAATATTATAACTGAAGTGTGGATAGAGCTAGGCATCAGTGAGATACTACACTCAAAGAAATACCACTGCTGATATCCTTGCTTCTTTCTGTAATTTATATCGCATCTTTAAATATATATCGTGTGTTTTTCTTCATTTAACGCGAGTCGGAGCTAATAAAATGGTGATACTTTCCTCGCTAGAATTCTCATATAAACTCAGCTCATCTAGATATTCCTTCACCGTATTAGCTTTCAACTTTCAAGTGTGGTCGACCACAGTATTTCATCAGAGCTTCCGTACATTCTAAGTCGGTGACCACCCACACACACACGTAACTTTATTTATATATATTTATTATATTATAATATATTTAATTAATATATATTATATATTAATATATATTTAATATATATTGATTTATTATTTAAATTTATATTTATAATATTATATTATTAAGTATATATTTAATTATATATAAAATTATTATAATTTATATATATATAATATATAATATAGTATATTATATATATATTATATATATATATATAATATATATATATTATAATAATATATATTTATATATTATTATTAATTAAATATATTATTAATTAACTATATTTAATTATATATTATAATATTATTATATATATAGTATAATATTATATTATAATAATATTATATTATATAATTATATATTATATATATTATTTATATATATTATATAAATTAAATTAATAATAATATATTTTAATATTTATTATATATATATTATATATATTATTAATATATATATTAATATATATATATTATTATAATATTTTATATATATAATATTATAATATAATATTTTATTAAATAATAATATTATAACTTTATATATATATATATATTCTTATAATATATATATATATATCATATATAATATATATATGATAATAAAATAATATTATATTAATATATATAATAATATATATATAAATTTTATATATATAATATATAAATTATATATATTATATTAAGATTATATTAAGATATTATATTAATATATATATATATATAATATATTTAATAGATATTAATAATAATATTATATATATATAATTATTATAATTATATATATAAATATTATAGTAATATTAATAATAATACTATTATATATTATATAATATATTTTATATACTAATTATCATTTATATTATAATTCCTATTTTATATATTAATTATATATATTGATTTAATATTAATTTACTAATTATATTTATATGTAATTTTATATATATATTATAATATATTATTAATATTATATTATATATTTATGTCTAATAATCTTTATATATTCTATTAATTCGGTAATTATATATATTATATATATTATTATAATTATATATATTATAATATATTAATTATATATATATATTAATTATTTAATAATATTATATAATTAAATATTTAATATATTTATATCAATATAGATCAACTGAGATAGTTGTGTAGGTGAGAGTAAGTGGATGTCTTGTATGTGACTGATTACTGATATATATTATTAAATATACCTCCTCTCATGAGGTGAGATCAGGGACAAACTCCAATATTTCGTGTCTAAGCTTCATAAGGACATTCTTCTGAGCCTCTCCCGAGTATTATTATGTTTTTTTTATCATATAATATGCAATGGTCTCTCATGTGTGTATATCTTTATTTGATATTTACAGAACAGGGAAGTTTTAAGATACAATATTATAAAAGGCACTATAATTAAAAATTAGTCATTTGTTATCATTCCTTGGAGACTGTGAAGTAATAATATATATTTTTCAACCTAAGGTTGTAATTTAATAGAGTAGGAGAGATTGTCTCTAGCTGTGCATATGTCTTATATAAGGATGCTTTACTGTAACAACTTTCATACGGTCAATTGTCATGAGTTTACATACAATTGTAATTTAATTTTTCCTAGTATATAGAAAAAATAGATAATAGCTAAGACAAATGAATGGGATAGCACTCATCTATTACAAAAATAATAAGATTTTGTAAAAACAAATATATGGAGTAAAAATATGATTAACATGAGTATAATAATTAAAATATAATAGGCTTAAATATATATATTCTCAATATATCTTAAAACAAAGGGAATAATAAATGTAATCAGACTTTTAAAAAAATAATGAAAACATATAACAAATAAAATATAAATGTTTCTTTACAGAAAATAAAAATATAATAAAGTTAATGCTTACAAATAGAAAAGAAGATATAAATAAAAATAATATTAAGGTTAACTCACTTTTCAAAAAAAGAAAACGATATATGACTTTTAAATACGAGAAAAGAATTAAATATAAATGCTAAAGCTAAAACAAATATATTAAAATATAAATGTTAACACTTAGAGCATAAAAAACATTATACAATATATGACGGACACGTACATATAGCAGCTATGGAGGCTATCTGTTTACTTGTGTTGCGTTGCTATGTGTCTTTACGGGTAGGTGTGATATGCTTGTTACTGTTTGAATCTCTCGATTATAAAAGTAATGCTTTAGGGTTAATAAAAATTTTTTTTAATAAACCTTTCCAATTTACAAAAATATTTTATAAAAGGAAATTAAATTTTTTTATTTTTAGTAATTCTTAAAAATGGTGTTCAAAATATGGCCTTAAAGCAATAGTGTAGCGAGATTAAAAATATTGCTGCTATCATGAAGACGCTTTATGCGCTATGCTCTGTGCTTCGTGCGTGCATCTCTCTCTCTCTCTCTCCTCTTCTCTCTCTCTCTCTCTCTCTCTCTCTCTCTTCTTTCTCTTCTTACTCTCTTCTCTCTGCTCGTTCTCTGATACCGGCGTGAAAAAACTGTAAGGGAACAATTAAGACTTGTCTTCTTTATTGAGGGTGTGGCAGAGTAGTGGGTTGGTTGTTATCTTACGATCGTACTGCTTTATGTTGTGTTGCTTTATGCTGGTCTTTAGGGCAATTAAAATTAAAATCTAATAATACTTTTCTTCTTTCCCATAACAACTGATCAAAATACATTATTAATTTATTTTATAGTTATTATAATATACAAAATAATGTATGACTATAAATATGAACTTAAAGTCAATAGTTATTCTATAGATTCTACGAGGTGTGAGTTGGGTCTGAGAAAAGACGTTAAGGTGAAATTAGGTTGAGTGACGTTACTGCTTTACATGACTTATAGGGTCAATATATAAACATAAATTTTATTAATAAAAAGATATCTTAAAAGTAAAAAGTGGAGCTCTCACCTGAACAATAAAAGTGGACCAGTAAGTTCTGAGTATGATAAGAATAAGTGATACTACTAAACTATAAAATTAGTGAACTCACTTATTCATGAGCTCCGTAACTTACTTAGGTGTGAGAATGGTCTCGATGCTGGTGCTGAATGCCTATACATGTGCGAAATGTGATTTCGATTGTATCAAATATATATAAATGAAACAATTTAATAAAATCATTATTACCAATTACTAATAAAACGCAAGACTCTCATGATAAAAAATTCAAAATTTTTAGGATTAAAGATAATATAGGTATTATTTAAAATATTTTTTATTAATCTCCATCCTCACCTACTTCTCCCACTGACCCTACTCCCTTATTCTCATCCTAATTTAACCTCTTCCAGCCTTTCTCCATCCCGCTGCATTATACACTTATACACCCTATTTGAAGCGGCCTGAGTTATTATATATAAATTAATATGTTATCATTATATTTATATATATATATATTATTATTTATATTATATATTAATATTATATTATTAATATATATAATTATATAATATATTATATTATTAATAATGATATTAATATATATATTATATATATAATTTATATTATTATATATATATATATATATTTATAATTTTTATATATATATGTAAAAAAACGTACTTTAATATTGAGGAGAAACTTGATTTTAAAATAGTTGAGTAAAATTAGTAAAATGTAGTGTACATCAAACGAAACAAAGTTTAAATATAAAAATTAAAACATTTTATAGGCGCTAAAACAGAAAGTTAAAAGTGTGAAATATTAATTTTTTACAGCAATCTTTGAGTTCATTATCCTCGATTCTAGAGATTTCTTTCGCGTAAAATTCAGATTATAATCATAAAGATGAATTGAGAACGTAGCTATGTGATGAAAATGTGTCCATCACACATTATGACTCCGCATTCCTCTCACCTAAATATTTCTTGACATCACGTTCCTACGTTCCCCAATATTCTCTTTTATCATGTTTAAAATGATATAGTACTAATGTTACTTAACACACACTTCTCAAACACCAACATCATTACTAACTACACATCAACTCAAGCTTACAAACACACTACAATCAAACACATCACACACAACATACAACATACTATCACAATATATATATAATTTTAGTTATTATATATTATATATATATATTAATATATTATTAATTATTATATTATAATTATATATATTATATAATATATATTATATATATTATATATAATATATTAATATGTATATTAATATATATAATTTTATATAAATAATATATAATTTATATATAATATATAAATATATTATATATATATTATATATTAATATATATAATAATATTTACTCTTCTCTCTCAGTTAATTTAATTATTACATTATTGTTCTCTCTCAGAGTCTATATAATTGAAGTTTACTTTCCTGCTCACATATCGACTAGATCTCTCGGCATTAAATTATAACAAGCAGTGGTATAGAAACTCACTATACATAGTCTGGTCATAAAATATTATTTGGTTATGTGAAATTCGTCAGAAGTGTAGGTTGGTGAGGTAGGTGACGGTGCAGTCTCTCACTGAATACCTACAGTACCTTCATCTCCCGCCTCACCTCATCACACTCCTCGCAGAATTTCCATATTCTACTATCTCTCCGCGCTAGACAGCGCACATATCTCTCTCCCACACTCTAAGTTTCCTCTACATCATCGCGAATCACTTCACATATTGGTATTCAATCCATCCATCTTACTCTTGGTCTCCCCTTCCTCTCCTTTCCTATCCCATCCGCCTCCCAAACTCTCCTCACCACCCTCTGTTCCTCCTTTCTCTCCAGATGTCCAAACCATCTTAAAATTCCCTACTCTCACCTCAGACCAAACCATCTTTCCAATCACATCTCTCTTTCTTATTACCCTATTCCTAATCTTCTCTCTTTTACTAACGCTCTACAGGACCATGGCCCTTCATCTCAATAAGCTGCACAAACTTTTCAACAGGCTGACTGTCAAGAACATATCAGAAAATACAACACAGCTTGTCAGAGTGACTTATATCAGGGATGGAGTCGACATAAATTGAATAATATTTAGCAGTCTTGATTTCCTCAATAACAGTGCTCAATACTTCTTTACCTATAATAGCTATGAGTTGGTCACAATAATCATGTCGCTTTACAAAATGATGTTATAATTTGCAATATAATTTTGCCATGATTTTGTAATGTGAAGAGAGAACCCTCCACTTACCACTCAAATTTCAAAGATGTTCATAATAATATACATACCTGTACTTTCTAGACATGCTCACATTTATGTACACCACTCTATCTTCAAACCTTTAGCCATTTCCCTAGAACCTAACAGAAGATCCTAGAGTCCTGAAGCAGGAAAAAATAATTTAAAACCATATAAAGGTTAAAAGAAACAGAAACCTCTTCCCTCCCTATTCATCCATTCCTCTGCAGACACTCTCCATAAATAAATTGGAAATAGCCACTATCGGTTGACAATTACACACATCCTTGTCTCAACCCTCTCTCCACTCCAAACATCCAACTCTCCCCTCCTAATACTTTCACACACATTCTGCTATTTCTATAAAAGGCCCTTAATACCTTTACCTAATTTACCCCCTACTCCATGTTTCCTCCAGCACCCTCCATAATTCACCCCTCTTCACTCTCTATCATATGCTTTCTCCAGATCTAAAAAACACCCATACACTTTCCCTTTTCCTTTCTATACCTTTTCTCGCACAAGCCATCTTCATTGTGGCAAACACTTGATAACCACACACCCCCTTTCCCATTCCTAAATCCTCCTTGTTCTTCCCCCATTTCTCTCTTCCGTTAAATCTCTCACCCTCTTAATTAGTATGCTCCCATACACTTTCCCTACTAACCACTCAATAAATGCAATAATACCTCGTTATAATTACCACCCACTCCCAATCCTATTCCTCTTTTCCCTTATACAGGAGGGAACCAAACTAACTCATCCTTCCCAATCCTTGTTTGGACCTCTTCCTACCTCCATATTTAAATATATAATCCTGTACAGCAATTCCTCCACCCTCTGGGCCTCCCATCTCTGTAACATTTCCATACTCACACCCATCTAGACCTGTGGACTTTTTCCTTTTTTCCTTTAGTTATCGCCCTAAAATGTTTTTATTCCATTTTGTATTTCCATATCATCTTTTTCACCGTACTCCTCTTCACATGGGAACACATTATTCCTATCAACCTTCCCTTTCTCTTCCACCAAATTTCATTCAATAATCCTCTTAAATATATTCCTCCCCACTGGAAAAAAGCTATCATCTTTTGTCGAATGTATTCCCCTATCCCCTCCCTGATACCCTCTCCCTAACCCCTCCCTTTCTTTCTTTTTATATTTATTACTTACAAATAAATATTTTGCTTCCTGTTTCAAAATTTCTGTCACCTTTCTACACCATTCATTGTTTGCGAATTTCTCTTCGCCCTCTCCAACCTCGCCCTCTTTGCTTTCCACTCTAACCGCCTCTTATATTCCTCCCAGCATTTTCCCTTCTCCTTATTCCCAACCATTTCACATAGACCCCTTTTTTCTTTTTCAACTCCTCTCTCCCTCAACTCCTCATTCCACCATTCACTTCCTTTTCTCTCCTATCTACTTGTCCTCCCACCTTTTTTATACTTCTCCGCATATCCTTTCTCTGGTCTTTCGTTCACAAATTGTTCTCATTTAAATCTCTCCACTCCTCCTCCACATCCCTATACTAATTTCCGTCCTTCTCACGTCCCTCCACCTAACCTCCTAACCCTCCTAAACTCAGCTCTTACACATATCGTCTCATCTAAATTTTTCCACCGGTTAATACACTATTTTCCTCTTACTTTCTCTTTCTTCTAACATGTTACCTCTCCTCCTACCCTTAACCTAGCAACCACCAAATAATGTTCAGATAACCCCCTACCTGCCCCCTCTGAATACATGTACATCTAGTAATCTCTTGCCTCTATTCCTATCTATTTATACACACATAGGATACAAAATCGCCCTCCCCCCCGTTATCTCACTCTTCCATGATTATTATACTAAGAGAACAAGAAAAAGATTGAAAGACAGACAAAGGTAAAGAAACAGAGACAGAGAGACATACATTGGTAAAGAAACAGAGACAGAGAGACAGACTTAGGTAAAGAAACAGAGGCAGTGAGACAGAGATAGGTAAAGAAACAGAGACTTAGAGACAGGCATAGGTAAAAAACTGAGACAGAGAGACAGACATAGGTAAAGAAACAGCGATAGAGAGATAGACATAGGAAAAGAAATAGAGGCAGAGAGGCAGACATGAGGAAATAAACAGAGACAGATGGAGGTAAAGATACTCATATAAATAAAAAAAAATAAAGATTCAGTAAAGCATTAAATTGCTCATAATAATTCACTTTAAAACTGTATTTGTGTATTTGTGTGCAAAGAAGAAGAAGATCGAAGAAGAGTTTAATTGAAAAGATATTTTTTGAAGCTTAATGAAATTCGTACCATTCAAACGATTTATTCGTCTCACAAGAAGAGAAGAATGGAGGAGGGGCTCTTATCGGGAACGAAGGATTTTCTTCTTATGAATGATATATTAATTCGAATGGCAAAGACCCGAAGAGATAACACGTATGGAGGAGTAAGAAAGAACGGAAGACAAGAAAGGAAAGAGGCAAAGAGGTCGAAAGCAAAATATTTAAAGGACCTCAGAATGTCAAACAAAAACAAAAAGAATGTAAACAATGTAATTATTGGATAAATACAACAAAAAAAAAATAATATAATCAAAGTTGAACGATATAATAATTTACGCTAATACCAATTTGAGCAAAACAAAAAAATAAAAATAAATAAATTTCTTTTTGCTATTTATTCTATAAAACGCATTACATTTTGTCTGCTTCGTCTGCTCTCTCTCTCGTTCTGCGTCTCTCTTTCTCTCATCTGCTCCTCTCTCTTCTCTCTCTCTCTTCTCTCTCTCTCTCTATCTCTCTCTTTATTTTTTTGCCAGTGAAACAGATGATCTTTCGCGAAATCACTTTAAAAAACAAATCGTGATAATTTCTGACTCCAAAGTTTAGACGCTTCAGGTTTTCCTGTAAACTTTTACTCTCTCTCAACCAGAACGTTTATAAGATATATATATAGTATATATATAATATATTATAGCGAGAGATAGAAATCAGTATGATATATATAGGATAAATATAATATATAATATATATTATAAGTAGTATATAATACTATAATATTATATATATATGATATATATTTAATATATTTATTTCTTTTGAATTCTTAATTTTTAATATTTTAAAATTTACTATATAGTAATAGTTATCATAATTATATTAACGTATATTTTAATTAATTCATATACAAAAACTGTAGCGATATAGTTTGATTATATATAATATACTATATATACGAGTATATATATATACGTATATCATATATATAATTATATATATTATATACATATACTGGGTATATATATGATATAATATATATATATATATATGGCGAGACATGAACTCGTGACATTAAATGTCGAAGTAGTATGTATCATCTTTAAAAAACGTAATGTCGCAATGGTCACACCTAAAAGTGGCACCGTTATACTTCTTTTTTTTCTTTTCAGATATAGAGCCACCTGATACACAGCCTGAGAGTGGCTAAGATCACTTTCCACCTTTTTAATCGTAGGAACATTAATTGACGTCAATGGTAAGACTCTACTCCAGTAGTTCGAAACTATGTTCGTCGAAATTAATGAAAGTGGTAGCTTAATTGAGTAGAAACGTTCCAACTTGCTTGATTGCCCTTTCGTGCCAATTTCGACGTATGTCGAAAGATGGAACAAGACAATAATAGTAAGCAAACATTTTGTAAAACAAGCGTATTTGTTTTGACCATTGTCTTAACAACCGTCATTTCAAATTTTGCTCTTCCAGTGATTAAAAAAAATATATATTTTGAGTTCAAAAAGAGCATTTAACCATGAAAGCTTGAGACTGCCTTTCGACATTACTTTTGGGTTTTAGGGCCTCCAAAAATGCCTTTTGGAACAGCAGTTGATTCCTTGGAACCGCAGCTGTCGTTCTCTTCAGCGTTTTATGCGTCCAACTGCTAAATTGGTTGTGTGAGTATTCTCGTATGTAAAGGATTATCGTTTTCTACACTGTATCGTTAGAGAGCTCTGCCGTTATATAATATATATTATACTAATATAGTATATTAATATATATATATATATATATTATAATATATAGTATATATATATTATATATATGTATATATCAGTATTGGCGAATTTACAAATAATATATATGTACTATAAATGATATATATGATATATATATATATATACTACGGTTAATATACTATATAGTATATATTATATTATATATATATATCATATATTATATTACATATTATACTAGGATAAAGTATATCTATAGTCATATATACTTATATTTATAATATAGTATATATATATTATATATATATATATATATATATATATATATATTATATATATGTATAATATTATATATATATACTATATATATATATATATAATATAATATATATATATTATATATTTATATATACAATTATGATATATTATACTATTTATATATAGATATATCTTATATATATATATAATACTAATATAATTGTGTTATTATATATATTATACATATTATACTATGATGGTTGGGTTAGTAGGAGGTTATGGTATATAGTGGAGGGGGTGTATAGGTGGGTATGTTATATTATAACTATTATATGTGTGTATATTTTATATATATATATATTAAATATATATTTTGTTTATGATATTAATTTATATATCATATATCTACTATATTATTATATATATAATATATATATAGTAGTAGTATATTATTATTTATATATATGTGGTGAGGGGGTAGTGGGGTATGGGGTATGTTGTTAGGTGGGGTAGGTGGGGTGTTTATACTATATACTATATATTATATATTTATATATAAAAAGACTTTCATTTTATATCTTTGTGCACTTTTGAAGTTGACACTGAGAAAGGAGCATGGGAGGGTCAGGAGTGGTAGTGAGGGATGAGGGTTGTGGTTATTGTTGGGTGGGTGAGAGATATTTGTTTCTTTTCTTCCTCCTCCCATTGCATGCTCTATATATACCGCTCAACCCTCTATATAGATATATGTTTAATTAACTGTTAGTATATGCTCTGCAAAAGTCGAACTTTGTGTGTATACATGGTAAATGTGAAGTTACCTGTAGTTTAAATAACATGGTTTTTTTTAATGACAATTTATATCAAAGGATGGTGTAGGAGGTTTTGGGGGTTGTAAGGATGCTTGTGATTTTAGGATCAATATTAATTCTGCAGATAGGAGCTTAGATTGGCTAGATGGTTTAGAGAAAACTGGGCGCTATCACTTGTTATGTCAGTCTTTCTGTAGAGTGTGTTCATGCAGATACGATACCTATTATATAGTATATAGTGAGGGTAGGGGTAGGTGGTGGTGGGTGGTGTGTAGTGCTGGTTGTCTCTATAGGTGAGTGAGGAGGTGTAGTGGTGTGAGTGGTAGATATGGTGGGGCGGGTTGTATTAGTGGTGGTAGTGGGTAGTGTGTGGTTGTGTGTGGGTTTTATTTAGGGAGTGAGTTATGGATGTGTGGTGTGTTGTTTTGTGGGAGAGGGTGGAGGTGTAGGAGTTGGTAGGGTAGGTGTGGTGTTGTGAGGGTTTGGGTGTGTGCGGGGGGTAGTAGGTGGTAGTGGAATTACTGTAGTGGGATGAGGGGTAGGGGGTAGTGGGGTGTGTGTGTATATACTATACGTTGATCAGGTGGGGTGGTTAGCGTTAGTCTATAGTAATATACTACCTGTGAGAGGGGCGGGGGTGGGGTGAGGGGTGATGTGTGTGGTGTGGTGGTAGCGTAGTAGGTATCTTGGTTAGGGTGGTTGGTGGGGTGGATACGGTGGAGGTGGGGGGGGCGGGTGGGTGGGGGTAGTGGGGGAGAGTGTATAAGGACCGCTAATAGTGTGAATTCCTTCTTACTAATATCTTGTTTGACAGCTTTAGCAATAAAGTTCTTTACAAACCCAAAATTTAAGAGAGATCCGAACGTGGTATGTGATTGAAGAGTATAAAAGTAATGACATAACTAATACCCAAAATAACCTGCGGCATTACTGCTGTCATAAGAGTTCCAAGAGAGAGAGCAAGTGAGGCAGGCGTGGATGAGAGTAGAGTACAATAAGCGCACAGTAGAGAAGGGAACATATAGCTCGACAGAGCGTGGTATAGACTGAATAGTACGTTGGAGTTACGCAGTGGGGCAAAAAACTATCGACATCATGACCAGCGGTACAATGTACTTATCCTACATATAACCTATAATAAGTATATATACGTATATACTTTATATAAATAAAAAATAACCAATAAAAAAACAATAACTAAGAACAAACCTTAACATCATAGCAGAAGAGCTAATTCCTATCAGCGTACATATGTTATTGTAGTCATATATATATATGTATTTATCAAACCATTTCAAGGATTAAATACCGTGGTGGATGTGACTATATTATGTAGAATACTATAGAAGCGATCTAAAGATGAAGCGTGTCTGGACAAGTATAATATAGAATCGACCGCGAGACAATTGAAAAAATCTGTAACCATACAGTCACAAATGTAGAGCCTTATATAAAACGTGGTGTAGAGACAACGTGTGATGTGTGTGAAATTACGAGTAATCGCGAGTGTGCTGGGCAATCCCGGAAAAATTGATAATAGGGTGTTGAGGGGGTTCGGGAGAGGGGCTGTATATTAGCATCTCAACAAAAAAATCAGTCTTCGAAAAACGCAACAACATTGAGTGTATTCGTGTTAGTTGTACGATGCTCTAATTGACGGTAACGTGTTCAATATGGTGTGCTGGTTTGTGTAGTGTGTGGTGGTGGGTGAGGAAGAGGTGTGGATGTACCCACAATAACCGAACACAGCAAGAGCTGAGACAACTTCATTTTCATGCATAGTTATCATAGCATAAAGCCCAAACCACAACGTTCAAACATATTACAAAGACAACACAAACCAAAGTTCTTGAAAAAACCTCAGACCAGGACAAATTCGACACACTCGAGGAAATCACCAACCTTGCGCACATCACCCATCACGATTGAGAGACAATCGCTAATCATTGCCTGCAGATGGATCGAACCAATCGCAAATTCACTTTTCAGATGAAAAAACAAAAAACACTCCTGCAAAATGAGCCAAAAACATCTTATCAGAAATTATCCTATTGCGGACCCGCTGCATCGTTTATAGTAGCGTATGACACACCACCTTACTCAAATCGTTTAAGTGACGCGCGCTATGATCTACCCAACAAACCTATACAGGAACCTCCAATTCACAAAAATCTCAACCAGAATGTACACAAAAGAGTTGTCACTCGCTCGAATCAGCAACAAACTCTCAATTCAACCGGAAACGAGATCAAAAAATCAACCGATTACATTCTGAATCGCTCATTCATTTACAGATCATCATATTCCCACACTTACACCCGACCTCGACGATACACTCGGCTACTACTATCCCCATCATGACCTCATTGGGCACTCTATCGGAACAGACCTCTTTTTCATCATACCATCATATCCGTTCAACACGTACAGCTCCTAACACATGAGATATAAAACTAATCGAGATCTCAAATATGAGGACACAAGCTCTTCAGAACAAGTAAACCATAAAACTCTCTACCAAATAATGCGACAAGAAGTAACCAAATTACTACAACTCTATTAACATGTAGATCACCAATCAGAATCGCACTTCTCTAATCTAAAGCAATCTGACAGATCAAATCTATAAGAGCACTCTAGAGACTTCGACACACAGATACATATACATCCACCACACACGCCTAAACATACCACTCAGACAAACACGACGCCACGAAAATCCAAACCAAGCTAGCAACAAAAAAGATACATATCAACACACACACTTTCATCTATCCCCCAAAAATCCGATGAACACTAAGATATTAACCATGACATGAAGGCCAAAGAGACAGCCACAGCTGCATCACACTGCTTGAACTCACACACTCAAAAAGGAATCAAAGGAGAAACATAACTACAATGAATTAACAGTGACAATAGTTCTAGCGAATATCTATCCAAAAAAAAGTAAAAAAATTCCCACAGCTCTCATACATTTGAATAAGTCAGCTTTTCGAATGCACAAAAAAATTGAACCCTGCCGTCTATTAGCCAAAAATGCTTCACACACGCTAGCACAGCTATATGCGGCGTACAAGCACACGACACTTACAGATCTGCCACACAGAATCGAGGGACCGTCCAATACACAAATAATATCGAACACACAAACGCACACGCCCCACTAACAAAAAAACCACGACATAAAATTGCTCGTTAAAACCTCTCCAAAAATACTGAAAATAATGGAAATCCAACCTTACAAACACATCCATCAGGTGAATCAATGTCGCAGAACATATATGCGCGACACGCATTTTACCAACTCACAACCTGAAAAATAAACGGAAATAAACAAGCATCCGACTGCCAAATCGAATCACAACGGAACGACGACACCACACAAACAGATCCCGCCTATCTACACGCCATCCACCTCCAAAACCACACGATATAAGCATAGAACAACAAGACCACCACTTCACCCAATCACTAAATATTCATAATTGACACCATCAACTAATTGGAAACCAGTACTATTAATCTGATTAACTTATATCTTAATATATCTAACAAGAACTAAGCTAGAACCTAAATGTTCAACAGAAACAACACTTCACTCTGAAGACCCTGTCTCAAGTCTACAGAGGACAAACAGACACTCAAAGAACTAAACGCAAAATGAACATGTCTTCTATATTCTACTCTTTGCAACTTACTTATGAAAGAAATAAATTTAAAGACAATTAATGCACCTAAATTCGAAATGAACAAGCTGTTAAATAAAAAATCTAAAGCAGTGACATACAAATAGAATCAATTGAAATCCAAATACATTGAAATCGATGGCAAATCACATTGCAACACAATTTCAATCACAACGCTAACGCCATGTGATACATAAACCAATAAGAATAACTACATCAACTGAAGATAAAGTAAAGCACATCAATAAAATAATCAATAAATAATAATCAAATAAAGAATAATAAAAACCCCCAACCTAAAATCCGACATAAACAATGCACTAATAGATCATCCACCTCCATGCATATATAATCATAATAACTAATAATACATGAACAACTAATCTCAATAATAAACACTAAACAATAAATAACTATAAATCAATCACACTAATACATAAATACACCAACTAACTGCCAATAAATAATTAATGAATAATAGATAACAAAAAATAACTAGTATTACGTCAGAGTGAAATACAACAATACATTATATAATAATAAATAAATAACCAAAAAAAAAAATACCAAGTAAAGCCGAATAATATAATGAGATAAACGAGTGAGATCACATCACTAAATCAAAATAGATAAAGTATCATCAATAATATGAATTAACATAATCGACTACATCCGACAATAAGATGAATAATACTACACAATAATAACAATAGATAACAATAGCTAGAAACACTTAATAAAAATGAATATCATAATACCCTTTCATGCATAACGATAAATAATAAACTAGATAATAATAAACTAGAATATTGAATAACAAGTAAATAGAACATCAAGAAGTATTAATGTCAGCAACAATAATAGTCTCGTATTTCCATCAATAAGATACCAGTGTAATGACAGTTCATCAAATTGGTAATTAATAACTTATAAAACACAAAACAAAACAATAAAAACCAATGATCACTACAGAATATTCAAACACAAAGAGACGTATATATAAGTGAGTTACATTAAGAACAAAAAGAAGCTATGCATATCGACACACGATATATTGAACAATATTCATCAAGACATCACGCCAACACTACTCATCAGCAGATCATAACTAAACGAAGAAAACACTATGCTTGGAGAGACCTTCCAGACGTCATTAATCGAATGAAATAATGCTAGTAATATATGAAAATCGGCCATTCATATAGGCAACATAATAATGTATTAACGCGTCTATAGTACATATATATATAAGCGAACCCGCAAAAGACAAGAATGAATTCGTATAGTAGACAGCAACCTCTCAGATAAACTGAGAAGTAAGATATAAACTAACATAATACCTATTATAATACTCATGATAAATATTATTCTAAAGTCATAAATACGAAATAGACAGAACCTAAAGACAAAATATAAAATCAAAAAATTATAAATTATTAGTAGTACCGATACTGGACACCAAAGCCCTTATAAATCATCTATATGATATAAATCATCCGAAATATATATCTAGCTCGAACAAGAATAAAGCGAGATAAGTAACACTTACCGCATAACTAAATACTAAAGTCATCCCCTAACATAATTCTATACAAATTAGTACATGAATTCACTTAATTTAACATCGAAATCGTGTCTCTAGTATAATGCCTACAGACCCGAAAAGCTCAAACTCGCATAATTCATATTAACTCTAAAATCATGACCTGGCAACTCATATAACATTACGATCTTACTCAATCTCTTGTACATATAGAAAAATACTAAACTAACAATTAATCGAAATCCACATATTTATAAACGTAAATATACTATTATTCGTCTAAGGTATTATACGAAGTTCATACACCAATAGCTATGATTAGTGTGTAAAATGTGTATCATTATCTGTACCTACCCAACATAGAACAGCCATGAAAATTGAGAAATGAATATACCAAAGTAGAATAAAAATAAAAATATGTAAAGGATAATGTTATACATAATATAAATATATCTAATTATAATATTCTGGAACAAGTAATTAACAATTATAATTAAGAAATAAGGTGAATTACAATAAAGTTTCTAGGACAGATATATAGAAGTAAGAATACTAACATAAAGAATAAAATTACTAATAATAAAAACAAGTCTTACTAGGCATCAGACCCATGTAAATAGCATAGTTTATCTTTAATTATCTTAAAGCATAGGATAAGACATCAAATGACTCGTTAAGATATATTGATTAATAGCAACAAACAATGAGAACAGTTGTAGCGCTATACTTATATAAAGATTATATTAATAGATTACATAAAATATCTAAAAACACCAAATAATACATACTGACCATCCTCACCTATAAATCCTATACGATACTAATATAAATCCACAAGACTAAAACCTCGACAATACTAATAATTCATCAATAAATTCATACAAATACACTACCTACATCAGAACTACCTAAGTATACTCAATATATTAAACTTAATTTTAATTATAGTTAATTGATTACTGGAATAGAATGAATATAACATATCACTATAATAACAACCTTATGTCAATATAATCTCAATAATATAATAACTAGATTAACCATCTAAAATTATATATATCATATACACCAACACTATACTAATACGATAATCATGTTAAATTAAATAATATAGTCACATAATACATACCTTCTAACTAACTATACTACATACCCTATAAATATTTACATATACCCGTAATCTTAGATATATATAACTAATATTACTACATATAACATAAATATACGACGTATACACTCAAACCTATACTAAATAAACACACTAATAATAAAACACACCATAACACTCATACCACCTGATATTACGTAATCAATACACTATAGTCATAACTACCTACGCACTCTTCATAAAACAAAGCTACTACACCTTATATACGTATAAACTTAACATACACCCCAACCAACTCACTTACTATATTACACTCCACGACTAAATATATCTCAATACTTTTATCACATACTTCAAATATACTATGCTGACTAATACATGCCAATAATACATATATCAAAGTCTATACGACTTTACAAATAAATATAACTAACTACGGAATAATTTACTAACATCTAATACTAACACTAAATATCCATATCATCTATCTACACACGGTTTAAACTAAAACGATATAAAATTATTTACTATAACGGATATACTTTTCAAATCAACCGATATGCACTCACATACTTACCACTAACGTAATCACTCAATACACCTCACTCTTCATTATACATATGGTGACCTGATCAACATACATCATATACTACATCATACCTATAAACCATACTAATGACTCATACTTGATACTAAATATATAACCGTATACTGAATATAAATAAACTATATTATACCTATATACTAAACCATAACCATTATACACCTAATACATACACATAATAACGTAATACATACCTAAATAACTTTAAACATATACTACAATATATGATAAAATGATATATAGTTAGCTATATATAAAATAATATACAAATGCAATCATAATACATATACTTATATAATATCTATAAATATTTCGGACCAATAATAATATATATTATCATATAGCTAATACAAAACCTAATAAAGCTAAACAAACAACTAAATACCACACAAGTATATAATATAATACATAATATTATATAGAAAGTTGAGAACGATCATTGTGAAGATAGATGCAGAGATAGATAGATAACTAGAAACCATGACGATGCAACAATCGATCACAGATGAGAAAGTGAGACACCGACGACAAAGATACATGACTAACTGACAAATTATATAGATCATAGAGCACGAACTTAGGCACAGACGAAGATAGATAGAGTGACATTTTAATTTTATTAGAAATATACGAATGTAAACGCCCAGTCATGGCAATGATTGCAGACAGAGCAAAGTATTTACCGAATGGACACAAAAGCGATACTTTCACTCTTCTAGGTCTCTATGCCATCAACTAACTTTCACGCTTTTAGATAAACTCCGCACATTAGATTAGAAAGACTGAAAATGTGTACGCTACTAGAAGCAAGATTGAATCGTATTGTAGATCATTAAGAGGTAAACTAGTGAAGCATAAAGGTTTGTATTTGACGTGTTCTGATCGATAAAACGTATGATGTGTAATAATAATTAAATTAAAATAAATATCCTAAGTTGTAATATTACTGAAAATATATCATATAGAAAAAATATACAAAAAAATCATAAAAGTACTTCATGACTATTTCTTCCACACAATCAATAATATATTAAATAAATTGAAAAACCACAATTAACATGAATTGACACGCATAACAATAGACTAATGAATAATGAAGTACCAAAAGCAATCTTCAGAATAGATTTTACACTATATAATAATTATTAAACGAAGATATAATATTGACAATATACTAACAATACGAAATTAACTTCATAATTCTATGTATGTTAGGACAACTAGAATATAACATATTGATACAGAGTCTATCGGAGTTCTGCTTAGTATCTTAAGAAACATCTATTATAAATTTTGTATAAATAAATGAAAATAATAATATTTAAGATAATTACGAAAAACTGGATGCACTAAGTATGACAGCTATCAGTACTTACATATGTAAGATCACAAGAAAAGCATGCTATGTCGTGCACCACTACATCAAAATTGGTGCAATGAAACTCAGTTAAGTAGATATCTAGTCATAGCTAGATCCAGTAAAATCGATTTACGGGAGTCTAATGTCCACCATATTTATGAATTTGTCGGAGGACGGAAACAGAATAGCGTGCAACTCACAGACTAAGAGAAATTCATTGAATGCTAGAGTCGACCCGTGAGGATATATCACAACTGTGTCAGCTCGGTGTGCTAGGGAGTAAATGCCTGAAACTCAACTCAGCTAATAACTAAAGTCATGCTTATCTCTCACCTGAGCCGGCAATATTATGTGATAACATTTTCACACATATATAGGCTGCACACATACATTTGAGAAACACATGACAGCGCCTACACGTAAATCAGGATCGTAAGTGATTAGGTGTCTTGAGTGCGAGTCCCAAGGCCCTCCTAGAATCAGATAATTAAATAAATTAAATTATAAAATTATTTACATGATATAAAAATAGTGAAAGATAATAACTATGATGTGCATATTTTTAATTTTTATATTTTCAATTTGTAGTATTTCAATCATATTACCCTTTAATATATATATATACTATATATAATATATATATTAATTAATATATATATAATTATAATATATATATATATTATATAGTATATAATATAATATAGGTAATAATTATAAGTATAATATTATTATATATATATACTAAGTATATTAATAATATATAGTATATTATATATATATATATTATATATATATATATATATATATATATATAATTAATATATATATATAATTCCGTAATCATATTATATTATATTAATATATAATATAATATCATATATATACTATATATATATATCATTATATATATTATATATATATATATCTAATATTAATATATAAATATATATTAATAAATATATATTATATATATTATAATTAATTAATATATATAATAGACCCTATTATAATTAAATTATTATTATATAATACATACTAACGTAGATAATGCATAAATAAATTAATAAACTTAAATATATATTTAATGAACTCCAACAATAATAAATAATTAAATTAATAATATTATATATTAAAATGTAAATAATAATTATAACCAATAAAATAATAAAATTAAAATAAATTAAGAAAAAGAATAATAATTTGATAATTTTAATATTAATAATAATTTAATTTAAATTTTACAAAACCGGCTTGCGTAATCTTAAGATTTAATGAATTAAATAATATAATGGCAAGCTTATTAATTTATATTATAATACATGTTTGTTGAAAACTAATAACTAAATGTATTTAATTTTCTCTTATAATATTACTATATATAATTAAATTTATTATTACTAATATTAATATAGAGTTATCATTAATTGATTAAATTATATAATGAATATATAAATATGTAGAATTAATTGTATATCTTAAAAACATTATTTAGAATCTATATATATGATATTTTATAAATCAGAATAATTTATAGCAATTAGATATAATAAAAATAATAATAATAGAAAATAATAATTAATTAAATATAATATAATAATATATTAATAATTTATATAATAAATAATAATATAATAATAAATAATATAAAATGATAATATAAATTAATTAAATAAATAAAAGTATAATTATCAATAGATATATTTATTTAACAAGATTTAGATTAAAAGCTATTAACCTATAAATATATAATATATATTATATATATATATAATATTATATTAATATATATTAATTAATAATATATATATATATAATAATATATAACTTAAGTATATATATATATCATTAATATATATTATATATAAATATGATAATATTATTATATAGTTATAATAATATATATAATATATATAATTGAAGTATAAGTGGAGTGAGATTGTGGGATATTATTATATATATTAATATAATATTATTAATTATATATATATATAATATTATATATTATATTTATTTATAATATATTATTAATTAATATATATACTATATAAAGTATATATATAGCATATTATTAAGTATATATGTATATATACTACTATAATATATATAAATTATATATTATAAATTATATTAGACTTATATATAAATAATATTACTATATAATTATTATAACATAGTACTATATATATATAATTAATATTAATATAGTTAGATACTAATAATTATAATAATATATTAATATATAATAATATATATATATATATATATATATATTGATAATTAAATGATATATATATAATATATATAATATAGTAACTATTATATATATATTAAATATATATATATATTATATTAATATTTATATATAATTAATATATTATATATTATATATATAGTATATATATATAATATAATAATATATATAATTTTATATATATTTATATATACTATTATAATATAATATAATATTATATATATATATTTATTAAATATATATATAGTATATTATATATATTCAATATATTATATATATATGTATATATATATATTATATATAAATGTACATAGTACCATAAATACTTATATATTCATAATGCAGCTCGATTCTCTCTGAAAATTTTATTATGGTTCGTCGTTATACCTCCTAATAGACATAAAAAATATTAGTAAGTTGTACCTCATATATATACATATATTAATATATAAATTATATATAAATTATATTAAATATAATATATAACTATAATTATAAATATAATATTAATATAATTATAAATATTTAAAATATATATTTAATAATAAATATATTAAAAATATTTACTATATATGATATAATTATATATATTATATATCTTATTATAGATATAATAGTATTAATTAATATGATATTATTATATTATATTATTATAGTATATACTATATAATATAATTAATAATATATGTAATATATATGATATGATTATATTAATATATGAAATATATCATATAATATATGATATATATATTATTATATCTCATTATATATTAACTATATATATTATTATAAAATATTAAATTAATAATAATTATATAGATATATTGTTGTATATAAACAAATTTATATATTATTTATGTTTTAGTAGGACCGATACCTCCTCAACAGTATACCACTTTTATCGTACCCTTAGGCTAGGTACGCGTATAGCCACCACTTTAGGCGAATGAACCAATACTTGATCTCGTAATATATATAGTATGCTAACCTAAAAGGTTATAGATACTGTAATCATTTAGAATGCTCAGATAGTTTCAGATCTCTTGCCTTTACAATATTTAGTGAGCTACCAAACATTGTGATTATTTAATTAATGCAACTGTCGTATCTAGTACGAAGTAGCAACTGAGGATATTTACGTCGCAATTTACAAGTAAGATAATCTTGCTTAACATTAGACATAGCAGGGAAATGCCATATTATATATATTTACTATCATAATATCTCCAAAAATTTTATTGACTTATATAGGTCAGCCAATATCAGATTGAATCAACTGAATAACTTGGAGATTGTAGTATTATAACTATAAAATTAGATGAATTTCTCAGAAAGACAATATAATTTTGGACGCATAATGATGGTATATATGTGTCATAGTCTCTCGATATTCTCACCCCCTCACACTCTCCTATATTTTATAGGAGTATTTCTCGAAAGAGATATAAAAAATCATATATCTAGAGAACCCTAAATTTTTACGTGTATATATAATGATTTAACTTTGAATACACGACAAATTCGATGATGCGAACGAACAGAGAAATGTTAACGATATTAATATGTTTTCCAGTGTAGAATAAATATGATATTCGGATCACTTTCTAATGTATTATTATCCCCGGTATTGATCGTAGGGATTGGAGGGAGGATATAGATTTTTATTTTTTATCCTAGGTCTCTTTAATAAGATATAAATTATATATAATATATATATATATTTTTTGAATATAAGAAATCGGCTTTCGATATTTAAATATGAAATAAAGAATATTCTCATATCTAAATATATTCGCCTAAGAAATATATCGCCCCAAAAATATCGATATTTTATATCGCTGGCATAAAAATTACGTATATGTTTCTCATACGCTAATTATCCTTCATAGTTAATGCCATCCTAGCGTTCTATAGATATGAATAGCGATGACTTATTAACTTAGTAAGCCCATCAGTCTACGCTTAACATCCTAGTGTAGAATCATGAAAGTAATAGATCCCATACATAAATAGTATCACACTTTAACTATTTGATACCCGATAATAAATGCTCATCAACGATTGCCATTACCATATCTATCTAGATAGTAACTAGTGATAACGGATTACTTTTTATGAGTAACAAAAAAACCGAATTGCCTTTTCGCGAGATAAACGAGTATATGTGTAGGAGGAAAGTGTGCAACATCAAGTATAAGTAGGGGGGGGGGGGGGGGAGAAAAAGGATTTATTTATTTAATTTTTTTTTTTTTCTATATATAAAGTGATAGTAAGGGAAACCGGTATATGATGTGCCATACACTTATTATATAGTACTATATATAACTATATATATATTAATATATTTAATATATATATATAGGATATATAATATATATATATTAATACAATATATATATTAATTAGATAGATATATATTAATATATAATATATATTAGTATTATTATTAGATAAATATAATATGAATAATAGTTATATTATATAATTATATATATAATAATATATATATTATATTATATTATATATAGTATTAATGTATATAGTTATAAATTAAATAATAATTAATTAGATTATTATAATTATTAAATATATTAGGAGGTAATGTAAATCAAGTAATACTTGTATACGATTTTTATTCACTTATTCACGCGTGGATAAAAGCGTAGATTTGCGGCTAGTTTTTAAAATATAATCACTCATAAGCCGCTGAGGATTGCGGATCGGATTAGACGGATAAGTCTAAAATTTTTAAGATATTATATATATATATAGATTTTAACAATGTACTTCTTAACCTATAGATATATATAATATATATATTAAGTATAATAATATATACTTATATATTAATATTATATAATATAACTATATAATAATATTATATATAATAATAATTAATATATAGTATATATATATATATTTATATATATCATTAAATTATTATATAGTATATAATATATTTAGATATAGTATACTATTATATTATATATATATATATCATCATATATATATATATATATAATATATATATATTATATAGATCATTATATATAGTATATTATATATATAGTTAATATATATAGGATATATATATATTATATATATATCACTGAGGTATATATATATATATATATATTATATATTGATATATATATTGCAAATAATATTCAGTTCTGGAAGGTAAGAGAAAAGAAATTTTGTATATAGGATCTTTCTAGTTTTAAATAATATATTATATATAACTCTTTCTACATATGAAAGATTCCATTCTATTATCGATAACTTAGAATTATAAGGAAGATTAACGTGAAACACTGTCTAACCTGATAAGCTTTATTTGATAGGTCTACAAAGTTGGACACATTTGGACCATAGATAAATAATAATTATACAATGGAAATAATCTCCAACTATAATAATGAAGTTTCTCAAATATTATTATTTAAATGTCATTGCATTATACTGAGGTACTAAGCCACACATTTTTTTATCACTCTCTAAAGAACTGCTTATGTTTCTCATCAAACTGGGTGGAAGGGTAGGGGACAGGATGAACCCTCGGCCTATCACTCACCCTTTCCCGTTGCAACTTTTATGGAGTCATAAGATAATTTTACCTGAGTTCTCTTTTCACTTCAATACTAATTCTCATCACTTAATTGTAATTATGATATCTCACAGTTACGCTTTATATATCTAACTACTTCTCGTACTTGATGCATTGGAAATATCTCAAGAATGTTTGACTGATAAGTTGTGTAGTATAAAAGATATTGAAAATACCTTATTTCTTGTATTTACAATTATTTAGCAAAATTACTAGGATTATTAAAAATTAATTATAACTGTCTAATTCCATGTCTACTATATAGCATAATGTATACTTCCCGTCATCATTCATCTGATATTAGCACAATGATTGAGTATCCTCAATTCTCAATTCTGATAGATAGTTTGGACTTTACTCACAATGAGTAATGCACACCGCTCACACTTCATTTGCACTGCCTTAGTGTATGATATCAACACAACCCTCACAGTATTAAACAATCCACAAGAACTCTCAATATACTTAAAAATATGATAACGTTTCATTTCGTCGTCCAGATTATTTTAATTTTATCTGCTGATACGTATAGATTTTTACAGAGATAAGATTACACTGCTTCATATGATAGCTAATACAATGATTAATAAAAAATATACATAGTAGTTATATTATTTATATTATATCTCTATATATAGAATATTACCTATATTTCGATCTCTTCATATTGTTCTATATTATTATTTATGTTAATATGTATTACTTATGTGTGATTATATTTTTTATTTCTATATTTTATTAGTTTTCGTTTTTTATTGTTTCATTATGGTTTATAATAGTTATAGAAATATATAATTATATTAAATTATCTATATAGCTTTAAACGACTCCACAGCAGTTTCCTAGATACCTATATATCTTTGTGTATATCTTGTCTTTCTTGTCTGTGTTTGTTGCATACACACACTGTGTTCTTATCTCGTAGTCTAGTGCTATAATGTATTATATGATATTCTTCTTTCATTAAAACTGTGAGACACTATGCTCTAGAATGTGCATAGATAATGTCTTTTCCGCTGTACAGCACGCTCTCTAACAAGAGTGTGTTGGAAATATGTCGTCAGTTTATACCAAACAAATATCATGCTCCGTCTTAAAACCATAGCGTTTCATCGTTGAGTACTGCATAATTTAAGTCTCTCGAGATTTCATGCGTATATGATTGTCATATATCGTTATGTTTCTATATGTATGTAATAGTGTAGTGTTCTTTTTAGGTGATAGCTTCTTCGGTAGCAGTAGCACTCTCGTTCATTATGGTTTATACTTTGTCTCTATAATGATATCTGTCTTGATATATCTGACGCTATACATTAGAGAAGTTACTATACTCAAATGAGTGTTTCTCGTCTTGATATACAGATGGTGTATTACTAGTCCTCTCTCACTATTTCTACGTTTTTCATTATCTATTCTCGACGTGGATGATAATGTGCTAACCATTGACACACTCCGCGCAAATAATTCTCAAGCCTCGTTCTAGAGATTTTATTTTTATAATCTTCCTCTGTAGTATTGTTGTTACTTGATTATTAAGCACAATATGTTGTTTTATCCTCCTCACTCCATAAGATAAAAAGTCTGAGCTCTTATGTTGCCATGGACGGTAGGTGTAAAGGAATTTCTTGAGCGTGCGGATCTTCTGTATGTGCTCTATTGATAGTGATTTTGAAAATCCTTTAAATGCATAGGCGATATGAGTTGTCTTCTAGTAACCTGTGAAATTCTAATAAAACATATATTTAATTATTAATAATAATAAGATATATTTACTAACTAACTAACTATAATAATAATATAAATAATAATAATAAATAATAAATAAAATAATAATAATAATATATTAAATATTAATTATTATAAATAATAATATAATCGAATATGATATAAGTAATTTTAAATAATCAATAATTAATAATAAATAATTATTAATTAATAATTATATAATATTAATAATATTATAGATATAATAATAATATATTATATAATATTAAATAATAATAATAAATAAATGAATATTAAATAAAAAAGAATCTCACGAATAAATCATCCCCTCATCACATCACAATAAGTTCTTACTTTACAAAGGTTTCGTATATGTACGTAGTAACACCTCATTATCCTATAATTTTAATAAATAAAATATGTAAAATTATAATACCTTCCATAAAACCCTTCATAGGTTGCTCACACATCTAATATATTGTGACCTTATATATATATTAATTTTGGTTGTTATCTACCGTCATCAAACTCACTATATCATATCGTAACCATACGAAACTTTACTCAATAAGTTCTAAGTGACTAATTTTCCATAGCATATAAATAATATTTCTTTCACAAATGTACTCAAGTTATTATATAGAATCACTTTCAAATAAATAAGCTGCAATATTAAAAGAAAAAAATTGAAATTAAATAAATTTATATTTAATAAGTATAATCCCTCTTTAAGTGGCCTTAAGAGATAAAGCCTTTTTTTAAATATAAATAACCGTTTTAACAGAAATAACTTTTAATAATATCAATTATTTTTTATAATGAATTTAATAATGAATTGAGAATTATCAAAAGAAAGAAAGAAAGATGATAGTTAAAAAAGATTCAAAACTATTTTTTTATTTTATTATATTATATAATTAATTAATAATTAAATATAATAATAATTAATTATATTATAATATATAATAGATATAATATATAATATATATCAATATTAACCAATTATTAAGTTTAAATATTAAAATTTATAAAAAATAGTAAATTAAAATTAAGTGTAAAAAAAAAATAAAATTAAATAAATATAAATATAAATTAAATAATTAAAATAAATATAAGATAATAAAATATTATATATAGATATATAATAATTAATAAATTATATTATTAATTAAATATAATAATATATAATTATATAATAATTAATAATTAAATATGATATATAATAATAATAATATTAGCAATTCGTAATAATAATAAATCTAATACTTATAGAAAAACAACGATTCTCTCGTGCCTATTACATGCAAAACAGCTTTGAACAATAATTGAATAATGTAAATTGTATATATAATAATAATTAAAATATAATTATAATATATAATAATAATAATAAAAATTAAAAACTATGGTAAGTAATATATAAATACTACAAAATAATTAAATTTTTAAACACTTAATAATAATAATTATAATAATAAGTAATCCAATTAATTAATGTAATTAAATTAATAATATATATTAATAATAATATAATTATTATAAAGAATTTAACTACAATAATTTTCTAAAATATTTAGATTAAAAAAATACAAAATTATATTAATATATATAATTAATAATATAAATTAACTAATAATAAATAAATTACTTACCTGGTGCATGATATAATATTAATTAATAATAATAAATAATTAATATAAATAATTTTAGTATATATACAAACTATGAGCTATCTAACAATCTGTATGAATAGACAAAGAATTAATGTCAATCAATACTACGGAGATGCTCCTCCAAGATCGAATAAGCACTGACGCAAAGAAGATATCCAACTCGCCCGCACGAAAGAACTCTATATTCAGCGCGTGAGATGATATGTGAGTTTTGCTTGCGGCGAAAGATTATTGATACAGATATCAGATATTTTGTATACACAGCTAAGCGAGATTTTAGTCATAAATCTACAATCGATCCCTAATGAATATTAAATAATAATATATATGATAATAAAGATTAATTATAAATATAATAATTAATAATATATAAATTATAATTAAATTAATATAATTAATATAATATAAATAATAATTCTATAATATAATAATAATAATAATTATATAATATTATATAATTATATAATAATAATAAATAATAATACAATTAAATAAGTAATAATAATATAATAAATTTATAATAATAAAAGATCATATATATATATGATAATGCATAATGAATAATGATTAATAAATAAGATTATTGATATAATCATAATAACATAATATAACAACAATACAATAATAATAAACATGATTAGCATAAAAATAACATAACATATATAAAATAAATAATATAAATAATAATAATATATATATAATGAATAAATAATATAATAAATAATACATAATAATTATAATTAATATTATTTAAAATAATTAAGATAAAAAATTTACAACTCACAATATAAATATTATAATATTATAATGTAAAATTAATATAACACAATAACAATAATAATTAATTTAAATATAATAATAAATATTAAATTAAAATAAATAAATAAATAACATATAACAATAATAATAATAATAAATAATAATTATATATATATAATAATATAATTAATAATAATATTAATAATATATATTAATATAATAATGAATAATATCATTAAATTAATATATAATTAAAATAATATATATATTAATATATATAAATAAATAATATATAATAATATATAATTAAATAAATATAATAATAATAATATAATTATAATAAATAATAATATTAATTAATAATTATAATAAAATAATAATAATCAAAAATATAGATTAATATTTAATGAATACACAACTAATAAAATAATATAATAAATTAATAATATATATAAATCAATAATAATAATTATAATAATAATAATATAATAATATATTATATAAATAATAAATAATAATATATAATTATATAACCTCTAGTCATTATATCTTTATATACATAACACTATTACTACACATAAAAGAAAAACTATATCTTTATAAATAAATACAACCTTAATTCTAATTATCATGTAATGAGTCACATAATTCCTATGAAGCTCAACTTTTCCTCAAATAGCTCATTCATTGTTTATATTTCATATGTGTTATAATAAAAACAAAAGCTTGATCCATTTTATTCACAGATCAGAATTTAACAGTCATATAACGTCTTAAAGTGATTTTAAGTGTTATCCTTTAACAGTATATATCATAACAAATATACTCAGGCAACATACCTAAATATATAATAACAAAAATCTAGATTATAATGCACTCTACTTTGCTTACAATTTCTACAATATATATAATAATAATAAATATAAATAATATAATATTAATAATAAATATATATATATAATAATAAGAATAATGATTAATAATATGTATAATAATAATTAAAAAAGATAATCTTAATTATAAATTATATTACATTTGATTATAAACATATATATATAAAATTAAATAAGATAAATAAATATATAATTAATAATTAATTAATAAATCCAACATATATATATAATAATAAAATAATATATAGATAATATATATAATTAAAATATAATACTCAATAATATAATATAGTTAATTAATAATATATTATTATCAACTAATAATCATAATAATAATATACACACAGAACAAGCATACCACTCATAAGCACCCAAATACAAAATATCTAGGCCATCCTTTATATTAAGAAATTATAAATATATATATATAATATTATTATATAATAGAGGATAATAATAATAATAATAATAAAATAATACCTAATTAATAACGTAATAATAATAGATATTAATGGCAACTCTGGTAGGCTGATTTCTTATTTTAAGAAAACATAATATATAATTATTAAAAAAAAAATAAATAATTCTAAATAAAGTTAATTAGTAAATAAATAATTGTTTAAATTATATTAATATAAAGTGAAACCGGAGAAAATAAAATCTACAATAAAATATTAAATAATAGATATAATGATATTCAGATGAGAGAAAAGATGTTGTTAACAAAGATGTCACATATGTTAATTCATGACGAAAATTATCTTGTATATATATATATATATATATTGTTATTTTATAGTAACTCCTTTAAAATATTATATATTCTCAATATATATATATATAACTTTAGCAATGATAGATGACTCGCTCGAGCTATATGCTCTTCGTTGCAGTTGTTCCTTAATCGGTTAATTTTTTTTAATTTATTTTACGAAAACTTTTTTTTTTTTAGCATTGTGATGAAAAAAGTTCTCATAAATCAGTTCAATAAAGCATATATAATTAAAATTTATTTATATAACTTTTTTTTTTAATTGTGATAGATATTAATATATATATATATATATGATATATAAACTCATTACTCCTCCCATATATCATAATAAAAATAAGATAATTACTTTTTTGAGTTTTTTTCAACGGTATTATCATAATATAATAAAGACATGGCTATATTAATACTAAGTAGTTATATAATAATAAGAATTAATTAATATTAAAATATGTAAATTTATAATAATACTATATATAATTATAATAATAATTTAACTATATATTAATCATTATATATTAATATTATATATATATATATTATATATATATATATATATATAAAATATATATATATATAATGTAATAATATATATATAGTAATATATATAATGATCTTATACGCTACCCATGTCAAAAAACATCTAGCTACGCACCTGATATTATATATAGTATATATATATGATCTTCACTTTAGCCAACTATATATTATCTCTC
>JABUQX010004842.1:0-2500 GCA_015478945.1 Trachelipus rathkii
CGCGAATGTCATGTGTGTATCAAGGTCACACCTAGGATATTGGGTTGTTTGATGAGAGAGTCTATTGTACAATAGGAATATTGCTGAGTGGATGCTAGAATCTCTTCTGTCTGGGTTGAGTTAGGTAACAGTTGATTTTGAGGTGATGGTGATGCAGTCGTTTTTTTCGGGTTGGTCAGCCATGTTACCATAGTTGGTTGTATTACTTGCTGAACTATGTGTTGGTTTGTTACTTGCATGCAGTGACATAACTAATTAATTTTTATATAGCATAAGTAGGGGAATTATAAAATCAATTCAAAATTTTGCATGTCTACATAAACCGTTTTACATAAGAAGATGGCAAAGTTCATAAGTTATTTCTTTCTATAATTTGTATGAACGGGAGGAGTGATGTCCTTGGATGAACGGGAATTGGTATCAATGGGTTGGTGTCCTTGGATGAACGGGAGGAGTGGTGTCCTTGGATGACAATAGCTATGTAACCAGATATGATACATAATTTACTTATCAATTTTTTTCTTGACTGGTTTAATGTCTCTACGTGTTTTTTAAGACTCATGTCTATATAAAGATATGACAAGGGGACTGTAATCAACATACTACTCTGTCGTTATGTCTATTGCAGATATTAAGGAGAGTACATTTGAGTCGCTGTCGGTAGGTACGGGGGGGCTGTTTGGGTTTTTATTTTTAAAAAATCAGTCCGATGCAAATGTGTTTGTCTAGCGTTAGTGTTTGTTTAGATTACTAACAAGTGGTTCTAGGTTAAGTAAGATTGCTTTTTTTGTCAGAAAATTCATGTTGTAAGTTTGATAGAGTGTTATAAGGGGGGGGGGGGGGGAGGGGTATTCTAAAGAGGATTTAATTTTTTGAAGATGCGAGTTATAAATAATTATAGGTGGATACTAATACTGTTTGGTCTGTTTTTTAATATATTTTATAAGGCTATATGTGACAATTACTCTTCCTATATGAAAGTGGTAGAAGTATTGCGTTTTTGCCATGCAACTCGTTTTTTTTCTGTTAAAAAAATGTGCTTACCTCTTTTTTTCTTTTTATAACTTTGTCTTCTTTCTTTTTGTGTTTAAATATTTGCATGTTCATTTAGCATTTAGTTTTTTTTTTCTTCTTATTTTTTCTTCCTATTATTCGGCATTTCCTTTTAGAAGCGTGTTTTTATCTGGTTTTGAGTCGGTTGTCTGGAGTTTTTAAGGTTTTTTAATATACTATATTGTTAATTTTTTCTATAGCGGTGACGTGATATTAAGTGGTTTTGTGGTAGAGGTGGTGGTCTCCTTGGTCTTTTTTTGGTAAATAGTGTTTTTTTTGTTGACCATAAGAACATTTATTAATAGCATTTGTTTTTTGACGCTGGAAGAAAATTTTGATTATTATTGGTTGTTTCTTAGCAGGTTGGGCTTTGTGGCTTCTTTGTTTTTGTGTCTGATGTGTTTGCTTTTGAGTTTTGTGTTGAAAGGTTGTGGAAAATTTTTTTTTCTTTATTGTCGTGAATTGGAATTATTTTTGTTTTTTCTAGTAGCTTATGTTTTTCACCTCCTATGTCGGTTAATTTCGTTTATCTAAATATGTACCCGACTCTGCTTGGGGCCCCTTTTTAATATCGATTCTTATATCGATTGATATTTTGGCTAATATATTTTGATTGAATGAAGTATCAATATAAAAGTGGAATCCTTTAATCACATTAATTTAATGATATTATTATCTCTTTACATTGTTTGACTATGAAATAGACTGTGTGAGGGTCTTGACTCTCTAAGCTCACTCTCGAAACAATTGTAATACCAACCCGGCTTCGGACTAAGAAAAAGAAGCTAAAAAAGGTTTTTTCCTGATTGGCTCTTTGGGTTTTGAATAAGTATAACAACAGTTTCTTTTACAGTGTATCTTATAAATATCTTGATTATTTGAAAAAAGAGTTTTTTTGCTAAGTTTTTGTTAAATCTTTTCTTTTGTTTGTACCTATAACTCTGGTGTGTATAAAGCTTTGCTATTAGAGGGTTCAGGAGAGTAGTGTCAACTTTTTGTGATAGCGAAAGTATTTAGTCGCTATTTTGGTAAGGCTGGTGTGCTGGATTTCACCTTCCTGTCTGCGAGCCAAAGAAAATGGGATGTTCTCAAAATTGCAAGAAGTTTCGTTCCATCCTCCTCCTTATTCATAGGTAAATTTATTTTCAAAATTACAATAAAAGTACTATGCAGAATATTTTTAGATTGTTGAAATTGTTGATTTTAATTGGAATGTTGATCTTGTGGAGGCATTGATATTAGTTTTGTTCCCTCGGGCTTGTGGTGTACTTGAATGAGAGATAGTATGATGAGATTTGATTTTTTTTGTATGATGATCGATCTGATTTTGAGAGAGACGTAGATGAGATGGATGAGATGAGGAGAGAGAGATGAGATGTTTTTTTGTTTTGTTTTTTTTGTGTTTTTCTTTATTTTTTGATTTTTATTGAAGTTTGTATGTGTTTTT
>JABUQX010004842.1:10000-29804 GCA_015478945.1 Trachelipus rathkii
GAACTCGTATGGGGTAAGAGCTCCTCGTAGACAGATCTTGACCCAAACGGGAGGTCGGTGAGATGCGCATATTAGTGTCTAATCGTTCCAGTACGCGAACAACATGTCACTACTAGAGTATACATTGATAGGGTAATGCTGTATATACTAAACTCTTACTTACACTGAGATGTAAGGTAACGAGATATCGGCATTTTCTTTCAAACATTATTCAGAAGGGAAAGTAAAAAGATAGGTCAATGCCACAGATAACTGACAGGCATATCATTCTTGGAACAGGGAGAGTGATATGTTTATTCTGTGTAACAGCAGCAAACAATAAAAAAATAACAACAACAACAATCATTTCAACTATACAACAACACAAACAATAACAAAGCATCATACACACAATATAACTAAACAAAACAGAATCACACATACAAATACAAGATAACAAAAATTAAGTTCTTTTATTTACACAAAACCGAATATGGGTATCAACGTAACATTTTTAGCTTTTTCATATTATATATGCATAAAGGTAAGCTGTACTACATAAGATACTAAAGAATAATATAATGTAATAATACAAAATAATAACACAAAATAATTAGCATTATTCAACAAAACTTTTCTAAAATATTAACATAGATCCATACTTAACAGCAGTAAAAGTACCTACACATGCGATAAATAAACAGATAAATTCCTAGATCACTAGGTTTAATTCTACCTGCATTATCTTACACCCTATAATAGTTTATGAATAAGTTTTATATACATATAACAATCAAGCGCTTCTAATTACGTAGCATTAGAGTGATATTTCGGATAACGATCAGGGCATACAAAAAGTGGTTCTTTATATAGCTTATTTACACGTTTATTCGAAAAATATAACTGGTTACCGCAAAAAACACAAGGTTTTCTAAATGATATAAGCTTAGTATCTTACATGATATGATATGTGAGACGATGAAATTTTAATAATGTCACGAAAATCAAACAATTAAAGCAGTAATAAAGTGTTAACTTTAAAAAAGTTCTCATTAACACTGTAAGTAACTAATTTGAATACAAACGTAAACAATTCATCCTTTTCCAAAAGCATATCTTAAATATTAAGTTAATTTTTCATTGAAACAGTAATATGAAAGTAGGATTTTAATCCTAATTTTGACGGAAAAAAACCTTAGAATAACTCTGAACTTCAATCTTTTATATCCAAAAACAAAATAATATAGTTACATTGAATATACATTAATTAAGAAAACGTTCACGTATTTTTAACTTGTATAAATGTTTTTACATATTAATCGCTAACATAAATAATCCTGAACATAAGGAGTATAATATGCATGTTATTTACGATAAACAGTACAGACACATACGTAGAATCAACTACTAACAAATTACACAACTATTCCGCACTTAAAGCATGTAAAGTCCTTCTTAACATCATTTTCGTACGAGAACGCAACTCATGTCACAGGTATATTTCATAAAGCTAGTCTACAAAAATATAACAAATGTGTTAAGATTGATATAAAACATAATAAGCATCAGTATTTGTCAAACGACAATAAATTTAGGATAAAACATGATCTAATCATCATACTGGACAAAGAATATATGTAACGTTAGCAATATTATTTACATCCACTCTCGTAATATTTAACAAAAATTCATCACACCTACGATCTAACATAGATAAGCAAAGTATTTCTGCAAAAAGCAATAGATAAAGTTTTAAGACTAAAAAAAAAAATTAAAAGAATATAACAAAATTTTATGATATCCTGAAGCGAATAACATACAACGAAAGATAACAAAAACAAAAGTACTCCCGGGATATTCGGAAAAACAACAAGAATAATATGACACTTTAGCTACTTCGGACCGAATATTTAATTTAGTCGAAATGATATGGGATATCTTTATATGGCACAATGGCTAAAGCTACTTTGAAAGATTTTAGTCAGGGTGTAAATTTTGGATTTACATAAGGGACTGTAAAACCCGTCGTTTTTGAAAGGGCTTTAGGGTAAGCCATTTACAATCCAATTAGGTGGCGTACACCTCGTTAGAGTATGTTCATGTCCTCAGGTTAGGGAAAGATAAAGAAAATAAATTTCATATTCATCCTGTTGGAGTCAACAACTTCATTTTTCTTAAATATAAGGCTTCATATGTTGCTAGATTTCACTATCCATTAGGACAGGTACAAAAAAAAAAGAGTGAATGTTTTCCGTTTATATGGTTGTACTGAGGCTGTTTCTTAAATATGCTGTATTAAAGGCGTAAATTCGATTAATCAAACACCGACACCATTTCCTGCAGTTACCTACGCGCTCTGATCTGAAATCATCTAATTAGTCAGATATATTCAGCATAAGCCATATAGTTCTCCTAATGATTCTTTTGAGCTATTTTGTTCCTCAGTTTTTCGAGGTAATCAATACTTGTTGAATACATAACAGTTAGTTAAATAAGATTTCTTATATTACCTTACAGTAACTAGCAAATATAGCTTTGAACCAACAAGTTTTAGTGTATTCAAGTAAAGCTAACTATGATTATAACGGCGACTCCACCTTCAAGTCGTAAACAGGCGGAAACTATACATCATTGAGATTTTTACGAAAGACTTGAATGTTCAATTTGTGAAAGTTATCCATATTTTATACCAAGGTAAAGTAGCTAATAGGTCATCCTCTCAGATATTTCCGACTTTGTGATACTCGGCAAGTCAGTCATATTGGTAAAGCATTGTAGGTTATCATCAGTTTAGCAACCTACTTTATAACAAAGTGACCAATTCTATTAAGCATCTCAGACATCTTAGATCTGATGACTATAAACACTTATATCATTCCACATAAGTGTACTCGTTTTGAGTATAACTATATGCCCTATGATAAACATAGACATTAGCAAATTCTAGGGCAAAACTAATAATACCAACAAAACATTAACTATAACCTGAGCTCACGTTTCTAACACATCATTCATTTGTATACAAGTATATTTACAAAAAAATCAATGTATATGTCTCTAACAAATCAGTTTGCAAGTATTGTATTCATCTTGGATCCGAGAAGCTATATTAATATACATTTACAGTAGGTACCTTGAAATTACTCGGATATACAGTTTTTTTCATTTAATCACAGTTAGTATTCAGTGATTAGTAAGGACACTATGGTATCAAGTACCACGTTCGAAGAGAAACCCAGGGGGAGGTGCCTTCCTATGACCAAGGGTGTGAATCTGAGAGGAGGGATCACTCTCCGCTGAGGGGATCGTATTTCTAACAAGCATGGCTGTTTAGGAGACTGCAGCCCAAGGGCCTGAGGCCTTTACTACCTCCTTCGTGAGGGTTAACTGAGTGTTAAACAGCCTCGGTGGTGATTCGCTCTCATAAATGATTTCCACGCCCGTTCACGAAGCAGGGGATGATTGTGGGGCGCATACAAGGCATCAAAAGTGAGCTGCTAGGGTTACCTTACGAGATATTCAATTCGCTTTTTACGGTTACAGGTTTGGGTAAATGGCCTTTTCGTGTTAATCACCCTTTTTCGGGCTGTTTATGCGTACTTTTACTCTGGCTCGCCTCTCAGAAATGTCTATCATTCTTTCGAAGGGAGAACTCCATAGTGGTTTTTCATTCTCTCGGAAGGTAATGTGTTGCTTTAGCAATACTCTTGCTTAAGTTTGAAGAACTGGTTTTATTCGTGGTTCAGGATCATTGTTCATGCTTAATATTACTATGGCTACCCTTGTTGGAAAAGTAACCATTTGCGTTTGGTTGACGGTAATAAAGATAGAGCTCTCTATTTTTGTAACGATTCTTCTGTTCGTTAACTGTACGATATAGTTTGATTACAAGTCGATGCCTGAGCGTTTAAGTTTTTTGTTGGGTCCACTGCTCTGGTTTTGCCACTCTGAATTCTGCCGCATCATCAGTTCTATAATGTATCATTCACTCCTCGACTGGTAGATTGGGATGTACTTCTCATAGTCTCTTATAGCAATGTGACACTTTTGACTGAAGATGTGACTTTATTCATAGTTCAAGATGTTGGTCATCTTTGATAGATTGGTCACTTTGTTACGGGTTTTTGTTAGATAAAAATTTTCTATACTGTTGCTGATATGCGAGAAAGTCGGGAAAATGATCGAGTAGATTGTATTAGCTAATACTCGCCTTATTGTAAATTTGGGTAAGTAGCGCGCATCTCATTCCAGGACTGTTAGCTGATATTCACTTTTCATACGCGGAGCGGGTTATTGTTAGAGATTGTCGCTTTATGATACATGTATGTAAGTTAGCTATTGCGGTTTATTGTATATTATGATTTATTGCACTGCTATAAAATTACTTCCAGTCGCTTGTGATAGAATGGAGGTCTTATTTTGTAGGTCAGCTATATCAAATGACTATTTCCTTATGTTTATGTTTATCAACTAATAGGATACTCGTAAATAGCACTTGATATCAATTACGGGCGGCTCAATGAGATATTAGGCGGTGTGGATGGGGGGGTTCTGCGGGAGTGTGGCTGCGTTTGATTTACTGACTACAGATTATGACTGCTTATAAATAAGTAAACCTATTACGTATCTTAGTGTGATAGGGGCGACGAAGCTTACCGAACAACTCGCACTACTACCGGACCATCCTCAAAAGGACAAACAAGGTCACATTTTTAATCAAGATAAAGACCAGAACACAGAGAGCTCGCGGAGGCATCTTCTCCGGCCTCGGTGCGGTCCAGTCAGGATCGTAACCCGAGCGGGTTGGCTTTCCTTGTTTGGGATTTCATGTGTAGACTGCAGTGAGTTGCAGGCTTACGGTGATCGGATCACGTCAAAATTGTTGGTTCATCTTCGATCCCTTCTGTAAACATTTAAACCTAATACTGATATTGATACAGTAATAGATGATAAGGATAGACTTGAGTATGTTTTAATTCTGACTATATAGATACTATATATAAACCCGAGACATATGCCTTAATGTGTAGTGGTATATATTATTTAGTTGACAATAAATTACTATATATAGTAGTAATAATAGCATATTAATATAATGTATTATTATATTTCCAAGGATGTTAAGCTGGTAGGGGCAGTAGGGTTAAACGGCAACCGTCAGCGCTGGTAAATAATAAGAGATTGAAATGTAAGTATGGAGGGAAAGGGACTGATTAGTAAGCTATAACGTGATATATGTTAGAAGTCAAGACAGTTTGGAGAGGCTAAATATTAGTTATGCGATGGTAATTGCGTCGACCTCTGGCTGATTCAATAATAATGAGTGTAGAAGCCATTTTGCTGCAGAAGAGGTGGATGGCAAATCAAAGCATCAAAGCAGATTATCGATGAGCGCAATATCAAGCATAGGTATACTGCTTTTACATAAAATAAAAAAGCTGAGAAGATGACTAACGTTTGGCGTGGACTCATGTGTGACTGAAGTCGACCTGGCGAAAAGTAACGAATTGATGAGACCTTGGTCGTTTTTAAAGTTTATTTTTAATATTAGGCAGGAATAAAAAATGGACACAGCGCTCACTTTACGGACCCACGATGTAAAGAAGGAATGCACCATTTCGAGGTAGAAACACATATAAATGACAAGACAGGTGATCAGGACATCCGTACGGGAACACACAATATTTAAGGCATATCGAAAAGATAACAGGACCATTAATGAATCGCTGATCGGACAGCGGGACAAATTCTAAAGTGGACGTATGTCGATCCACATAACAGATTCAAAGTAACATACTTTAATAGCAATTATATCTGTTATGAGGGTTTGTATTTATGAAATGGGAAAGTAATTGAAAAGACAAAGAGAGATCCTAAAATCAAGCGCCAGAAACGGTATAAAGTGGATGTAGGACTGGGTGAAGCTTCGGGGCTATAACTATGAATTGATATAAAGTTACATTGGTTAGGGCCTATGACACTGAACATAAGCATAAAGAAAGCTGAGATAGTTTGATGCGCACAATACGGACACTGTTTTTAATTTCACACCTCAGACGATACGCAACTAGGGCCTTTCGAGCTTATCATGGGGAATGACTACCGTGATAAGATAGGCAGAGCTGGGGAGGGAGAAGCACTAATTTGCCTTCAATGTAGCACAGGAACAAAATGATTTCATATGGAGATTGAAGTTACACAAAATTCATGTACAAGTGACACCAAACGGAACGCCTACATAAACTATATCTTATATTGTTGTGGATGCTTTTTAAGACCTGACTGAATACTTGAGTTATAGTTGTAAATCGAAAACTCTGGGAACTGCACAATATGATAAGAACCTAAGTTTTAACAAAGGAGAATTTTCAATTATTGTAACTGGTTGTTAGAATGAGTATAAAGACAAGTTGCACTACTGACATTTCACCTAAAGAAAAAAGATATTTTCACGTTGTTGATAGATCGAAATAACTAAATATGTATGCGGCCGAAATTGGAATACGATGTAGATAAATAAAAGACCAAATAACAATGAGAGTTATCATTGAATGTGCAAAGCAACATTAACCCCCTAATTAAGAAAATGAAAGAAGTATTCATATTGAAAAAGAAAAATCATGTTACGGTAGCATGAGTAAGGGAAAGTGGAAGCTAAAAATACAATAAACAATAGATGATCGACACGCAGCATTGTAGGAAATACAGCTAGCGATTATTGAGACCATGGTAGATGATAGGAAGAAGCTATTTGAAAATTTAGAAAAGTTCATATTTTAAATATAATGTTTTGGAAATGATTGAAAGTTTACATGGGTAGCTATGATCGTCTACAGAATTTAATGGAGTGTCGAAAAGGAGTTACTATTACAAAAAACGCATCCTCGTTAAGGGCGGCTAAATTTTGAACAGAATATTCTAAAATCCGAACCCCCTCCTTTCTGAGTTAAAGCAACAAAGAGAAAACAATTTGTAGTTAAGTCGTATATCCCATTTAATATGACAATACTTACTTATCTCTAGTTATTAACTTGTATAGATGTGAAACGCCTTACATAGTACTACTGGTGACAAAAAACAGTTGTAGCTACCTATTAAATTATCTATCAGTAAGTCATGAATAATATTCGAAAATCCGTCTCATATGTAGTCTCTCAAGGAAATTTGGCGAATACTATGCCTTTCAATAATATAACAATGATAAATTTTATATACAGAATTTCGAATTTTCTACATGAAAGGTACGTAGGTATTTGTATAAGCTATATTATGTATATTAAGTAGAAGTCAATTAAACCCATTTAATAAATATTATGCATGTATAGAAAAATGTATTGGCATAGGTAATATAAACTTAATCCTATATCAAGATATTATCGGTATAGGTATATTATATAGTTTATATATATCATAGTAGTATAGGTATTTTATAGTGAGATATATAGCTATTAGTATGTTTGTAAATCGAAAAACTTTTAATCTAATTGTGATATGTATTAACTATGAATAAGGCTTTTGTATTCTAGATAGTAATAACGTATATAAAATAATTAGTATGTATATATATATTATATCATAATATTATATAATATTATAATATAATAGTATAATATTTTTTTAATTATCTATTGGAACTAGAGTGAGTGTGTTAGTGTGATTAACGAAAACTAAGAAGTATTGTCATAAATAAGATAGATATAAAGTATAAATTTAGATAAATGGCATTTTTATTGATCAAATGGGTCGAAAAGTTGTATATGTCTTATTTTAGTATCAATTATATTCACCTTGATAAATAATAGAGTGTATAAATTAACAGTCCTACTTGATTGAAATACAATAGTAGAGGTAAATAGACATAAATTTAATAATCAATTATTTAGATTTAGTTTAGATTTGTTAAGAGTACTTGCTTGTTTGATTGTTTGATTTATTGTCCTAGGCTTTGTTTCTATTTTACCACTATTAGTAGAAATTATTAGACTGATCGCTCATAGTAAGACGGATAAGAAAATACAGAAACGATATATTGTAAAATTGAGCTTCAAGTACATAACTTATACAAACAAACAATACTCAAAACTGAACCACAGAGATTCGCGATTGTGATAGTTCAAAATCCAGAGATTAATTTTAGAATCATAGCACAGATCATAATCACTTGAAATGCGAAGTTAGCACTGTCAGAAATTAAGTTTCCAGTTTATAAAAACTGTGCATAGAATCAAATAAAAATAAAAAGTTAAAACTAAAATAATTAAATCTAATATTGCTATAGATAAACTTACTATTAAGAACGATAAATTAAAATATACTGCAAACTTTATAAATAAATCTCAATCAGGAAAAAGTTTCTAGTTTAAATATATTAAAAGCTAACCTTTATTTGAAGTAAGGCTCTAACGGTTCAAATGAAGAAGATTAGCAGATATTGTGCTCGCATAATATTGAAAAGGGGCTAACTAATTTCTGTGCTCAATATATTAACACTCCACACAACACTGTGCTAGGCATATTTTCTCACTTTGGACTGCTGACGGTGGAAGCTAGGAATTACGGTTATTTTAAGTTAGACTTAGTTATTTTCAAATACATAAAAAAATAAATTTACCAGTAGCTGTTTCCTACCAATGTGAAGGGAATCTCAATTGTCTTCACTGGAAGTAGGCAACTCTATAATAGGATTGATTTATAATAAAATTTGTCTTTGGTGATAGGTACCAATATCATGAATGTATGGCCTTATAGAATTACTTGTATTAACAAGCATTCGGAACTTATTTTAATAAAACACATGTTCAGAAAGAATCAAAGGAATATAGGTCTTTTTCTTCACACCATGCATAACGAATGAACTTTTTCTGAAGCTGTTATCTTTGTTCTGTAATGAAAACGTATTTTATGGCTGGACGACGAGAAAACCTTAACAGAATCAAGAACCAAAATATCTTTTTAAGACATCATTCACAGATAGATAAAGTTGAGAAAAAATGAGAGTACTTTAAGACATAACTAATAGTTATCAAATAATGATTACACCACGTGGAATCACTTCATCAAGAACAAGAAGAGTCAGGTGAAGTTATATATTTTACATGCAAATAGTAGTCTATATTTCATGAGACATCAACGAGCCTATCTCTCAAAATTTTTTACTAGGAGATACCAATCTCGAGCTGATCATGTTAGAAACATATTTAGCTTGAGCCTGCGATCAATTTAAAGAAAGTAGCTACAAAAACAGAACTTTTTCAAAAAATAAATAACAGTTAGGAAGTCTTTATCAATAGAACCTGATTTATAAAGCATCTTCTGAGAACGTAATTGTGGTAATTATTTCGGAACCCTAAGCTTTTGCTTTTATTGCTTATTCTAAAATGATTTATTGCTAAAATAGGAGGGTCAACTTGGAGCAATTGATAATAAATATCAAAGATTATGTAACATTCATTGATTTTAAGGGTGAATGTTGTCCAAATGGGCTCGAAACTTAAGTAAAAATGATTACTCTACTTATAAAAGAGCAAATAACACTTAGTTAATTGATGATTGATGAATTTTTTTTCTTCGAAGTTGCATTCAGCAACGTATATGGATCGGGGGGAACTTATATTATATCTAAGACATCTTTTAAAAGCAAATCAAATAAGTTCTGTTCAAGTAAGTGTGGAGTAATGGAGAACTTTGGTCTTGACACGTTTAATTTAGTGGCTAGTTTACGACGTCAAGATCGGGATGAAGTCTGCATCTGTACCGAAGTTTTTTAGAGCTTTTGCAGCTGCTATAGCTGAATGCTGAGGAACTTGAGTGATAAGAAGAAGTGAATGCTTCTGCAAATTATAGAATGACTTGTTTTTAGAGCAATGGATTCTGAGAGAGGACATGTGATTCGTAAGGGAATACAGTTTGATGCATATGAATCAAACATATGGAATAGGAAATGAGGATCAATTATAAGAAATTGATAGGCAGGAAGCCCCACTCTCGGAGAGGCCTTAACCAGTAGATTGCTTTGGTCATTATCGAGCCGTATTTTAGGCTCACATGAATGTATCAAATTTGATTAGAATTAGTTTGAGAAAATGTCATAAGGCACGCTTAAGTAGAAGGATTGGAGTGTATAAAAAGAGGGGTTATTGAACTGAAAGGCCGACCTAGTAAGAACGAAGATTAGACTTTATATCGGCTTACAAATTGCTATTATTTATTTTTTTGGAAAATTAAGTTTCTATACAGAATTTCAAGGTTTTAATTTGTGAAATACCTCCTTATAGTTGACCGTAATTCTTAACTATATTCTGAGTCTTTATAAGTAAAGCACATAATTATTTAGGGCGGGTGGATTTTCGGTGCTGCGCCGCGAATAGTTGCGGGGGAGTTCTCCCAAAAAAAGCCGAGGACTACAGGAGAGATATTACGGGGACCTGATTCTTTTGGCACTCGGATTTAGTTGTCTTACGGCTAACTCCGATATACTTACGATAGATTCGGCCATTCATTGTGTCTAATCAGTATCATATGTATATCAATATATACTATATTATATTATATTTATTTATATTATTATATATATATAGTTAATATATATCTATAATTATTAGATATTATATTATATGAAGTTTTTTGACCCAAGTTCAAAAACATATCTCTAAATCATTTGGAGTGGAGAATGACATAGCCTCTCTCTATTATTATGTAAATATATATATATTAGTTATATATATATAATATATATAATATATTATAAGATCTATATATATATATATACCTACTCTATAATATATAATTCTATATATATATATATATAAATATATATAAATAATATATATTATATATAACACTATATTATATACTTATATATACCTATAATATATATTATTATATAATTATATATATACTATATACTATCATCATTCAGGGCCTATATAAAATACATATAAAAAATGTAAAATTAGGCTATAAAAATTAATTTAAAATAAGATATATATATTAATATAAATATAATAATTTAAATAATTATTAATTAATCAAAAAATAATAATATATAAATAATGTACGTAGTAAGTTAATATTTGCTCATTATACTACACACTTTGTTACTTATTCGTTAGTCATGTTCATTAAACTCCCGCAGTCGAGTTTTTTGTTGGGGTCAGAAAAATAATTAGAACTTATAATTGTTTCATTACTCACAAGTGGATTAGAATGCTTATAATTATCACTAAGCTTGGCTAAGACGCGCCTTTCGTCTCAGGGCTTTAGATAATTCTAAGACCATGGAGTGGTTTCCGAATCAGAATTGGGAAACTTCTTTGCACTAGTCACGAAGAGAGTATTAGGGGGGCTAGTGATATTTTGTATGTTGCCTTCATAAAAATCTAGCCTAGTGTCGTTATATGTGTTGGTATGTAATCTTTTTTGTCGGAATTATCATTTGTTTGGGGATTTAACTATGAAACTTCAACGTATGTCGTTATACTTAATATTTAGATTATTGGGGGAAAGACTTCTATTGAGGCAATTTTTTGTGTCCGCTCATGTAGCAGGACGGAGGATTACGAGCCTCCCTTAGCGAGTGGAAACTACGATCCTTAAGCAGAAAAAGACTTGCTTTCTAAATCCAAAGTCCAGGCTAGGACGCTATGTGAACTTTTTCCTAACAAAATTTACAACATCATAAATTTTAAACAGTCATCCCACTAATACTGAAGGTGAAGATGGGGGTTTAAATTAAGAACCTTTTACTGCATAATATTGGTATTAATTATTATCATATAATGATTTTATTTATTTAACTTTACTATTATTTTAATTATTATTGGTTGTGTTTATAATTTTTATAAACTTTTATCACATACACTCATAATTGAGCCACGTAGCCTTGAAAATGGGAGACAAACAATTCTTGCCCACACTATCGCCAACACACACACACCCACACACAACAACACACACACACACACATACACAACACAACACAACACACACTAACTAACAACTTCATCTCAACATAATGCTGAAATAATTCGATTTTGGTGATATAATACACTTATGCTATAATATATATATATATAATTATATAAATATATAATATAATTATTATATATAAATTATAATATATTATAATATAATATATATATATATTATATAATATATTATAATATAATTAATAATATATATTATTATTATATAATATATATATTATTATTAATAATAATAATATATATAATTAATATTATATATATAATATATAATATATCTTATATTATTAAAATAAATAAAATTTAACTAAGTATTGTATAGGTTAAAAGATTATAGAATGAGAATTTTCACTAAGGATTGTATACTTTACAAGCCAAGAAAGAGAGAACTTGTACACAACAAAAAAAAAAAAAAAAAAATATAAAAGAAAAACATAAAAAAACAAATAAACGAATACAGAAATTGATAACATAGAGCGCAAAGCGATCCAGTGTTCCTTGGAGAGTTTCTTTCTACATTTTAAGCTGTAGATTTTAACCACATTTTAACATTTTTATGGTTTGTTTTATGAGCTGAAAAAGAGACGTGATCGAAAACGGAGGTCTACTTGTAAATTCTAGGCTCAAACGCCTCTGCTCAAGGCTGCTTCACGTATCAAGCCTCAGAATTACTACTTTATTTAGGTTCACAGGTCACATACACAATTGCCCTCCAGTGTTTCACTTGGCCTCAGGCTCCTTCGCCCTCACGCTCACCTCCATACTGCTTGTCCTAGTCCTGCCTTTTATACTAGCTGTTCTCACATGATAAGTACATTATATAGCTCACTACCTCAACGCACTTCACTGTACGCTAACGTACTACACGCCTCAAAAAGAGCTCACGTACTCACTAGACTCATAGCCTACGACCTAACGCTCAAATGCACTCAAGCAATCAGACCTCAGCTTCAAGCTTATTTATCACGAGATTTCGAACAATTCTTTAAAATGCGATTTTCACTTATATTTTATTTTAATGGAAATAAGTTTTTATATTAAAATAGTTAATATAAAAATATACTCGGAACTACAACGATAACAAATTAGGCACGTTGCAATAATACTATTTATACTAATAAAGGGTATATGAAGTGGTGGTAAAAATGCTATAATTTCTGAGTTATCATTATCAAAGTATAATAGAACTATAAGTATACCATAATAAAAGGTATTATAAATTAAGTAAGCAATTACTTTATCATTAAAAGTTATTTTTTAACACATCTTAAATATGAAATTTGGAAGATAAATTGAATTTTTAGGCTCAGTTTCGAGGTATTATTTTTTTTCAAAAGCGTATTTTGTTTTTTTTAGTGTTTATAATACTTTAAAGTAAGATTTTTTTTATTGAAATTGAAGAGGAGAGTGTTCGGATCAAAGTATTGATATCGTTTGTAGGACAAACAGATTTAAACGAACTTGAGATCTACTTAGTTTTTCAGAGACTATGGATCAAAATATTCAGTATTAATGTATTGGCAATTGCGCGGCATTCGACGTTATTTTACCTAAGGACGTCAAGAGTTACGATCAATATTTAAATTAGTTATTAATTTCATCTCTTCTGTGAATATACCTTTATTCATAGTTATGAAAGTAGCGTTCATAAGAGTAAATACAGATAAGTAGGTTGAACGCAAACGAAACGAGAAAACTAAAGGAGAAGATAAAAAACAGAAAATAAAAAAATAAAAGTAAAAAGAAAAATAAAAAAAAGTAGAAAGACACTTATAAATCAAATCGAGATGAAATAGCGAAAGAAAATTCGTAAACAGTAGTAATAAACGAAAATGAAGGAAAAAAGTTAGAAAAAGGCAAAAGAAGTAAAATGATAAATAAAAATAAATTTAAAAAAGAAATAAAGTTAACATACAAAAATTTAAAGTTTACGGTGACAAAAAATGAAAAATAAGCAATACTCAAACAATGAAAAGAAAAAAAACTGAAACTGTTATGTAAACTAAAAGGGCAAATAATCAAAAAAATATACATAAGAGAAAATTAAAGTGACAGAAAAAAAATTTAAAATAAAAGCAAAATGAAAGGGTTAAAAGTAAGAAGAAAAGTTAAACATGAAGTAATGAAAATGAAAGGAAAAAGTTAGAATAAAAGTTAAAGAAGAAAATGAAAATAAAAGATAAGATAAAGGAAGTAAAAAGAAGTAAAATATAGACGATGATAAAGTTAAAGGCCTGCATTTCCTATACGGGTGTTTGGTTATTATGGTGGCATTAGGAAATATTTAATCTTTCGAGAATCAGTCTTATACGAGGCTAAAACGCGTGCTTCTGACGAAACAAACGCCGGTTTCCAGTAAGGTCTATGAGTGCATTTAAAGCTCATAGAACGCTAATTAGTTGCGACAATGTTTCCTCATGCGACATAATCACTGTGTTGCAGCGTAAAGCGAAGTTTTAACGTTCTATAGAAGGGGCGATATATAATATACTATAATATAAATTAATATTTTATATATATATAATAATATTATATATATATATTATAATTATATTATAATATATATAATTATATAAATATATTTTATATTATATTATATATATATTGTATTTTAACAATAAGCTTTTGTTGGATGTTTTTATATTTAATTTTTATAGTTTGCCCTTGCTTTGCTAATAACTATATTTTGTAAATATATTTTATTACACTTTAGGTTCGTAAATACTGTTACTATTTCAAGAGCTTTACGGACTCTATTTTGAGGAGGCCCTTCGGTGTCGCGGGGGTTCCTCGCCTCCTACGGGTATGGAAAACGTCCCGCCTGTGTTCCCCGTCTCAGCCTGTGTGCGTATATATATAAGTATATATATATATATATATATATATCTTATATATATTATTCATAATTTTTATATTATATTAATATATATATATATAATATTATATATATATTTAGATAATATTATTCGTATTTATTTGTGCACGTGAGAGGAGATTTAGCTGATTTCAGACCATGTAACAATTTCAGACCCGTTACTGAACTGTTTTAGAGATGGTCAGATGTTGATAGTTTTCAAATTAACCAAACATATTATATACAGTAGCTATATATTGTTATAGACAAGAATCAATGTTAGTATTATTTTATAAATATAATTTAACGCTGAGTGAATTTTGTTTCCTTTTTATGGTAATTCCCACTGCCTACATTCGAAATGAGGATGAAAGATATAGGCTATTATATATATATTTATCTTATATATATAATATAGTATATATAGTTATAATATTATTAATATATATTATTATATATAGTATTATATATATATATTTATATATATTAAGAGATATATTAGTTATATATTATTAATTTATATATAATTATATATATATAATATTTAATATTATATATATATATATATTTATATGATATATATATTATATATATATATTATATAGTATATATATATATATAACGTGTTAATTTGGCGATACAGTTATTTTCAGTGCATTTTTTTTTTTTTTTTTTTTTTTTGTCGGAAATGAAGCAAATAGTGATATTCGGATGGGAGTAAGTATACAGGACACTTTCCTTTATACTTTCTAATTGAAATGAAAACTATAATACAAAAGTTAAAAGAAAAGTAAAAAGAAATGTAAAATAAAAAGAATAAAATAAAGTAAAACTGAAAGTAAAAGTAAATAAAATGGAAAAGTAAAAAGAAAAGTAAAAAGACTAAGAAAGGAAAGTAAAAGAAAGTAAAAGAAAAGTAAAAGAAAAGTAAAAAGAAAGTTTAAAAGAAAAGTAAAAATAAAAATAAAGTAAAAAGTAAATAGAAAGGGAAAAAAAAGAAAGTGAAAGGAATACTGAAATGAAAAGATGAGAGAAAAGTAAATAGGGAAAATAAGATGAAAAGTAAAAAGAAAATTTAAAATAAAATTATGAAGAAAAGTAAAAAAGAAAGTTAATGAAAAGTAAAAAGAAAATTTAAAAGAAAAGTAAACAGAAAAGTAAATGAAAAAAGTGCAGAGCAAATCTAATATTAAGAGAAAGAAAATGAATAATAAGAATAAATATAAGAAAAGTAAAAAGAAAAATTTGAAATAAAAATAAAAAGGAAAACAAAATAAAAGGTATAAAGAAAGGTTAAAAGAAAAGTAACAAGAAAAGTAGAAAGATAAGTAAAATGAAAAGTTTAAAAAGGTAAATGAAAAGTAAAAGATTAGTCGCGAGCAGAGTAAAATGAAAGAAATGAAAAAGTAAAGGAAAGTAGACTAATCCAATAACTTGTAAAAGATATAATGCAAGAAAACAGATTAAAAGAAAAGTTTTGTGGAGGAAATGAAAGAGAAAAGGAAATAACAGAGTAAAAAAAAATGCTAAAAAGAAAGTAAAAAAAAAAGTAAAAAGAAAAAGTAAAATTAGAAGGAAACAATACTTTATTTTCGAAAGTTAATTAAGTCCTACGTGCGATGAGTTTAACAACGCGGTCGCTTCATGACGCCGAATAATTAATGCCCATTGGATAGGTCATGAGTTTTTAAAACTCTCATAAAAGAAGCTAATTAGTTGTGACCAATTACTCTGATTGCCAGAGCAACTGTGTTTGCGAAGGAGTCAGAATCGACGTGTTGTTTACAGCTTCTTTGAGGGGCGTTATATATATTATAATATATAAATATTGCCCTGATATCTAATAATAATATTTATTATATATATATATTATATTTAAATATATACTTATAATATATATATATATATTATATATATTTATAAATATATAATTATATATTATATATAATAATATTTAAGTATATAATTATTATATATTATATATATTATATATATATATATATATTTTATATATATATATATATATATATATATATAATATATAATTATATATTATATTATATATATATATAATATATATTATATATGAAATTGTACTTTATAGCTTCCAGTTCTTTGTTGAAATTGAGTTTAAAATTGATTTTTTTTTTTTATATACTTTTAACTGATTTTTTAAATAATTTTAGCTTAAAAATAGTGTATTTAGCTTCATATTTATTGTTTTTTTTTTTACTTTTTAATATTAGATTTAAAGAATATAAAGATTGGGGTTAAATGGTTTTTGGGGTAATTAAATTGGGTGTTTTTAACTAAAACATAATCCAGCTAAGTTATGTTATAAATACAATGAATGTAGACGGGGCAGGGTCGCTACTACCAACTAGTATATGTCATGGGGGCTTGTTGGGGGTAGGCAGAGTAGGCGACTTACGAGTGGCTAAAAAAAATATTAAAGTTCAGCATATATGAATATATATATATATAGTATATATAATATTTATAGTTTATATTATATATATATATAAATAATAGTATATATATATAATATACCTTTTAATATATATATAATTATATATTTATATTTATAATATTATATTTAAGAATAGCTTCAACTCTATTTAATAGCTCCATACCTCTCTCCGATTCCTTTTTTTAAATAGTAAGCGGATCGGTGGAAATTGTTACAAGATTCTCAGAAAGTCAAAAAAATGTTCATTATTTTGAGGCTGGGCAACTGTGGACGTGTAAAAGGTTGTGGTATATCATTTTTTTTTTTTTTAAATAATCTTTCAATTACATTAGCAGATATATAATATATTTATTATTGACAATAAATTAAATATTTTTAATTAAAGAAGTTATATTTTATGGCTAACTTGATCATCTCTTATCCGGAATTTTAATTTGTAATTGCACTTAAAAATTTGACTCAAATAGATTCGATCATGTGCCAGTCGGGATTGGGAATTGTAGGCGTGTGCTCTTGCCGACCAGCATTACTCCGTTATTCTATATTAATAATGTGAGTCATTTTGTGGGAGTAGTAGGAGAGTCCTTAATGAAATATGTTCATATTATTTTATTTAATTAATTACTGGTTATTTAATGTTAATGTGTTGTAATAAATAGCTGTTAGTTTATAAATACTGGATTTGGAATGTATTCGTATTAGCTTCTTAATGACTAATTCTTTTTCAGTGTTATGAGCCCATTGTAATCAAATGTTAGGAATTGGTGGACCATTCATTCTCTTACATATAATTGTTCGCTAATTGAAGCTGGTTAATATATATAGCTAGTTATAAAAACGAATGCATAAATAAAAACTTTTTGGCATTATAAATTTTATAAGTAATATATATATATAATATATATATATATAATATATATAATACTTATTAAGTTATTGTAATAATAAATATAATAAATATTTATATATATATTATTATAATATTATTAATATTATAATATATATAGTATATATATATGATATATATAATTATTAATTTAATTTATATATTGTTTTGCCTACTCAAGAATTTTGACCAGGCGACTGATATATATTAGTATACTATAATATTATATATATAATATATATTGTATTATACTATATATATAGTTATATATTATATTATATTATATGATATATATTAATATATATTGATTATATATTTCGTATATATAATATATATTATCTTGTAGTACAGTGTATTTTGAGTTAATCCTAAATCTATTTTACAAATTATTTTCCTTTTTTGTAAGTAAAATTGATTGTATGTATGCAGAGAATGGTGAAATGGTAATTGGTGCGGGAATATAAAATCGATGGCATATATAATTATTGGATATTTTTCTGTTAGATTAAACATTTTTTGAAAATAGCACTGTCCAACAGCCAAAATTACGCAAAGATGTGAAAGTCATATTTGGGGTATTTTGGTGCATAGATCGAATTTGAATTCGTTTTTCGCTTTCCACACACAGTTTTTTGGGAAATGTAGTTTTGTATAATTTAAGGATGTTAATAAATTAATATAATTATTAAATTTCTTAAATTATAAAAAAACATTTTGGCATAAAATGGGCTCTTTGATGCATCAAATAATTTCGGCTTATTCTATGCAAAAATGAACATCCAGAATATGACATTTTCATAATACAGTTATATACTTATAATTATATAATTTCTGATTTTGCAAAAATATTTGAATTCAATTTAATTGTTTATAATGTTTTTTTCAGGTTGGTAACTATTTATCTAAATGCTTTAATATGTCTAGAAGAGCTTGTAAAAACTCTCCCAACCAATTTTGTTATGTTTGTAGAAATTTAACGATTAAGAGAGATCGGCGAAATCTCACTTCTCACGTTAAAATACTTTATCACCTGTATTTCAAGTGCAAAGTCGAAGATCAAGATAATGGGTAGGCACCTCATATATGTTGCGAAGGTTGTTCAAAGTTCGCTGTCAAGATGGCTAAAGGGAACACAGAAGCAGTTCCCATTCGGTGTTCAATGGTTTGAAGGGAACCTCAAGATCACAACAACAGACTTTGTTCTGCTTGTTATATGAGAAGATTTATCCGCAGTATCATTTACTGTTTTGCATGCTCATTTAATAATATAACACATATAAAAAAATTATGATATATAACCTTAATCTTAAATCTAGCGTAATATTAAAGTTATTACTTCGATTGCTTTTCTTCAGCATAACTCAAAAGTTTCAAGTGTTTGTTGCGGATAATGGTCTACGTCCAGTGCCCCATTCAAAATAGATTCCACCTCCTGAACCGGCCAAACGATGGCATCTATCTCAGGATTCTAGAACTATTCAGCAACTGACCATAGTTGAATCAAGTTGAGCCACATGTGAAGACAAGAAGAATCAGAACGAAGGCTTTTCATTCAAGCCGATTTAAAATGATCTAGTATGTGATTGCTTTCAAAGCACAAAGCAATTATTGCCTCCTGCTCCCAAAAAGATATT
>JABUQX010004843.1:0-12335 GCA_015478945.1 Trachelipus rathkii
AGTTCATTTATAGTTCTATTGGGTTGTGCCCAAGAGTATATTTATTTTATAAATTAAAATAGTACCTTTAGGGAATAATTGCAAAATAATATTAATAACTTTTTTATGTTTGTGTTTAATTAAAACATAAAATGCTTCTCCATTTTCAAGTAAGTATTATCAAAGTTTAGCTACTAGCTTTTATGTATTTAACATGATTACAATTTACAGAAATTCTTTAACTAGCTACAATATAAAGAATAAAATAATGAAAGAAGAGACTCAATTAATCAGCAAAAAGTTTAAAATAAAAAAAAAAACGCTATTATTCAAACATGACATAATAATAACATAAATAGATATCATTCAATACTCAATTCAAAAATTCAACAAATTGTGATGCAAAACATTAAGCTTTCACTAGTATCTGGCAAGAGACTGTTCTTTTTTGGGGTGTTTACATTCCTACCTACACTATAAATACATACACTATAAATATATGAAGGAGGTGCTGATAATTTTTTGCCTGCAAGCACTGATAATAATGAAAACCTTGGCCCATTTTCATGCACGCATGAAGTATTCTATTCTGTAGGCCGCATCTCATGTTTTCGTAGAGCCTCTCTCCTCTTTCACAGACTGCAAATTTGAATTATCTTTGCTCCTTAGACTGACTCTTCAGTTTTTACGATGAGGTTCCCTGGTGTGATTCCTTGGAAGGTGAATGAATGTCAATGCAATTTCGGCCATGAATTATCAAAGTCTAACATATCAAATCCTTCATCTTCAGTAGGTTTTTTGCTGAAAAAGCCACCAGCGTCACTATCGTGCATATTGCCAGGGGTTGCATAAAATATGGAAGTGGTCTCTTTTTTTTTTTTTTGTCAAGCGAGCAAGCTCCTCGGTTATGCTATTTTAATGCATTCTAGAAGTGATTCACCGTCGGAGGTGCCATTCTTGTGGGGTTTCAGCTAGCTTTAGGGAATTCATTATTAGAACCTTTCATTTATTTATTTTTTACAGTTGTCACCGCCGCTCACGGCAGAACCCTATTCAAGGAGTGGGTCTTGAACGCCTCAAAAATCCATCATAACGCAAATTACGCAGATAAGCACAGGCGCAGGCTTTAAAGTGAGGGAAATAAAATTGAGTAGGAGAAAACACAGATGATGGAAGAGAATTCCACAGAAAGAGGTGGCAGGAAGAAAGAAGCACCGCAGCGAACCAGACTGGAGTTACTAACATCAACACAAAACTCAATGTTGCCGACACAGACCCCTTGTGCTACGAGGGCGTCATAAAGGTGGTGGGTACGCGAGATGGATAGTTCCCCGAGCACTTGCCTCTTTAGTACCTATAGAAAAGGATAAAGCACCAACATCGCGCCGCAAATATAAAGGGTCAAGTGAATAGAAAGCTACAGGACCCAGTTTATAGTCTTTTGGCCTTTGATTTCCAACCCTATCAAAAGCCGGATGAAACCAGAGCCCCCGCACCCCCACAGAATATGAGAGCAGTTACTCCATACAGGGCGGATGAAACCTTTGTATAGGTGGAGTAAACTGAGAAGAGGCAAAAAAAGTCTCGCACTCTAACAGAACTCCCAGTTTCTTGTAGGCCGCCTTAGCAACCCACTGTGATTTGAGGTTTCAAAACATTTTATTGTTTATGTTAAGGCCAAGGAGTTTATATTGTCAACAGGAAGAGACGAGAGAACCCGTCGAAAGAGATAGAAAAAAGTTAAAGTGTCTTAGAGAGAGAGAGATTTGTAAAGTTGGGTTTTTAAGAATTAAATTTCACCAAGCTTGAGACGACCAACCCTGAAATTCTATCCAGTTCAGCAAGAATAGAATCGGAAAAATTAAAACGAGGAGGAAATTCTAGAAGTAAAAGAGGGAGCAGAATTGATATGAGTTGGAAGAATGAAGGGTCAAGTCTTCGAATAAGAGTGGATAGAGTTAGAAGTGAAAGTGTGGAAGATCATTGATGAAAAGCAAGGAATAAAGTGAGGAGATAAAACAGAACCCGTGAGGACACCCACTATGAGAGAAAGAAGTCGCCCCATCAACCACAGCCGACATTGCGGCATTCTTAAAGAGCTAGACATAAGTAAAGCAAAAAGAGAAGAAGAAACCCGAAAGGAGGGGAGCTTGGAGGCAGTTGACGCGTGCCATCCCGGTCAAATGCTTTGGATATGTCAAGCGCCCACCACACAAGTTTCCCGTAGTTCCTAAGGGCGAAAACCATAAATCTGTTAAATAGGAAGGTATAATCGCAGTAGATCATCGAGCAACCGAAAGCCGACTGGTAGATCAGAAAGAAGGAAAGAGATTCCAGATGATCTAAGAAGTGAGAGTGAGAAGGGTTCAAAGATCTTAGAAAGAATATAAGTGAGAGCATATAGGAGCGATAAGTTAGAAGGATCAGAACAAGCATCATATTCTTCGAAATAGGTTGACATAATGCGCGCTTCCAACTGAGGGAAAGTGTTAGTTTGAGGCATAGAGAATACAGTTGAACGAGGGGTGGTGTGCACGGAAGCACACTCCTCAAAACTCGGGGGAATGCATTCCGGGCCACCCGCCTTCCTAATGTTCATAGATTTCAGGAGCTCATGCACCCGACTCAAATGGAAATGAACAGGCTAATGGCAATAGGGACACCTGTAGGCGAAGGAGGAGAAGAGGGAATACCATAAATCGTCCAGGGTTGAATTAGAGGAAAATAGAGGGCCAAAGAGATGATTGCCTTTTCAGTTGGAGTATTAACAACAGAAGTATCAGAGCGAATAAGAGAGGAAAGGGATGATTTACAGAAGTTGTTAGAGATGTTTTTGGCAAGAGGCCAGGAGATTTGTTCAAGTAGAGAACCAAGGGAGGTCGCGCATTTTCGTTTGATGAAGTCCGCCTTTTGCTCGTCGAAGAGTATCCCTGCAAACAATTTGTAGCTGAATGAAAATTGGCAAGAGTGATAGGAGAACGAAATTTTTCCACACCCGAAATAGTATTGCTCTAGCCTGACGATGGACAGGGAAACAACACGATCGAACCATGGATTTTAGGAGAAAAAGATTTAGTCCAAGAAGGAATGAAACTGGTTCATCCCATTAACAATTACAGTCCCACTTTATCGGCAGAATCTGAAGCGTCTAAAGAGTCAAAGCAGTCACTTCATTTATAGTTAGCGTAGAAACAACGCAATGCCCCCAATCGGCCGGAGCAAAGTGCCAGAAAAACCGCATAGGGCAGAAGGGAGATGTTGGAGAGAAAGTATTAAAATTAAGATAAAGATAAGGTTGTGGTCAGATTTATCAATAGGGCGAGGGGTGGTGTATGTATTGGGAGAAGGAGTAGGTGAAACATAGGTCAAGTGTGTTTAAGAATCGGTTGGGGACGATCCGGAATGTTTGTAGGTTATTTAATCAGTTGCTCCAGATCTTGAGATACTGAATGATATCGGCTTCCTCCCAACATAAATTCAGTACGAGAGAACCCAACAATTCAGTTTGTGTAGATTTTAAATACCCTAAATAGAGGACCTCAGATATTGGAGAGAGATATAACAGTCTCGTGAGAAGTAGTAAGGTAATCAAAAAAAGGCATGAAAATCTGTTCTGTTAGGAGAACAGTAGCAGAAGCATAAAAATATTGTAGTAGAAGGAAGAAAGATTTTAAGCCCCAGAACATCGAAGTTAGGAGATTCGAGATTCTCGAGACGTGTTATAGGAATGTTTATATTTATAATATTTTTTCTTAAAACCTTTCTTTCGAAATGAGAAGTATGTATGCGCTCATAGTGTAGTGGTTATCATATCTGTCTTAAGCCTAGTCTACACTAGTCGACATGTTGCGCCATTTGTCTATAGACCGTCTAGAGACGGTCTCGAGACACGGTCTATAGACCGTCTAGAGACACCGTTCTTTGTCACGTCTAGCGTCCACACTACGATGTGAATTTCTTAGTTTCATCTTCGCAGTCCACCATGGAGGACATTGTTTTGTGTGGAATGAGTTCCTGCTTAGTGCTAATTACAGGTAAAGAACGCGAAAACGTAAACGTTGGTGGACGCGCGAAGTGCTCGCAGAAGGACCTAGGTTCGGTAATGCATTATTAAATAAATTAAGACTGGAAGACGCCATGTGTTTTCGGAATTTCACCCGGCTGACGCCTACTGATTTTGAAGATTTGCTTCTAATGGTTGGAGGGATAATAATGAAGCAAGATACACAATTTAGAGAAACCGTCCCAGCTTCTCTTCGACTGGTTATTTAATTCATTATAAGATTTACTTAAATAATTATACGATTTAATTAAATATAAAGCAGCCAATCTTGTACCACTAGTTAAGCAAAGAATTTAAGTAAAGGCTAATGTAAATTAATTTAAGGTACTTACGTATTAACCGCATGACAGCGATTAATCGATTAATCGGCCAAAAAAATCACCAAAATATTAAAATATTTTACTTTATTTTTAATATACACTGACTTTAAATACAATATATATACGGTATATATATATATATATATATAATATAGTAATATATATATATATATATATCTATAAATAAAAAAAGATATATATTATACTGATATAAATATATTTATATATAATATTATATATATATATATATATATTTATATATTATATATAATATATATATATATATTTATTATATTATTATAATCTATATATATATAATTATATATAATTATATTTATATATATAATATATATAATTATATACAACAAAACCTAAATTTCTAAAATTAAAAATCAACAAGTTTAAAAGAATATTTTAATTTCATTTAAAAATAATTTTATTATTATTATTATTATTATTATTATTATTATTATTATTATTATTATTATTATTATTATTATTATTATTATTATTATTATTATTATTATTATTATTATTATTATTATTATTATTATTATTATAATAAAAGACATAAATAAATGACAGTAAATAAATTAATATAAAACTTTAATATTGAAATTTTTTATTAGGATTATTAAATAACTTTTATAAAATATATAAAACAAAAATTTATAAAAATTGAGCTTAACCAAAAATAAAATCGAAATAACAGAAAATTTGGCGATTAATCGCTGGCATGCGGTTAATACGTAAGTACCTAATTTAATAAGGAATTAATGTAATATAATAAAGAATTTAATAGAGTACTTTACTTAATTCCTCTACATTGTTTCCACTCTGTGTATCATCCAAGTCTGTGTTCCGGCTGCCCTTTGACTCGTTCGCTGGTAGCAGGAATTACAAATACTCGTAAGCAAACCATGTGGACGTTTTGGGAGAGGTCCCACTCGTCGGAGTATTTTTTCTACGCTGCCGGTTGAATGAAGTTTTTAAATTATGGATTTTCTTTTCTATCTCCGCCACTGTCACATTGTGCTTTGCAGCCAGAGATTCCATGGCAACTTTTCTTTTTACCCGGTTTTTGCGGAACTCGTAACATCCCACAAACAATAAGACGCATGGTAATCTTCAATTAGTTTTAAAAATTTTTCGTTAGACCACATGTTTTCAAAAGAACTGTTAAACTTTGGAAAATAACTGTAAACAGCCGAATCACACCACTCGGAGACAAACTGACTGGGACGTGTCTCGCCTCTAGACTGCCGATTGAAGTCCACACTGTCAAAATGTTGCGCAACATGTCTAACGTTGCATGCGGTCTCCCATTCCGATCGGGAGACTTTAGACCTGCGATTTTTGGTCTCGAGACACGCCCGCAGACGGGATTGGTCCTATAGCATGTGAAGACAACCTGAGACAAGTTCATAGACAAAATCGCGCACATGTCTATATGTGGCTAGGCTTTAGCCACTCTGGGTCTAGACAGAGCATAAATTAGGTTAGAGTTGAGAGGTAAGCTCACTCTTCTCATATATATTCTAGCTAGTTAGAGTGCAAGCCAATTTGATGTTGGTAAGTCAAAACGAAAGCAAGCTTGTGCAATTCGACAACCCAACCAAAGGAAACATGAGAAAAATTTTCGTACGACTACTAAATTTTAACGATAACCTATTTAAGCAAATTCATCTAAATATGATTACATCAGAAAGTTTAAAAAACACTCACGCACTCACCCGCTCTCACCACGCAATGAGTAAAAAAATACTATTGATCAACTAAAAAAGTAGATAAACTGTTAAATTATAATCACATAGAGTCACAATAGGTAAAGATTTTGCGCTAAAGAAAGTTGAGAACGCTAAAATCTAAGTTAAAAAGGAAATCGAGGAAAAAAACATAACTTAGTACTAACTATCTATATCGAACTAGATTTCTTATTGAATCTAAAAGTTTAATAATTTTTTCACACAAAAAAGTAAGCAAAATATTGGCTAAGTATCGGCCATTTTACCCGATACCGATACCGATAACCGATACCATCAAAAAGGGCCGATACTACCGATACCGATACGATACCGATACTATCGGTACAGTCCTATTCGTTCAGCAAACTACATCATTACGATATCTTAAAATAAGTACAAGTTCAAGCAGTGATGTCAGCAACGCACGTGACTCTCACACACTGTTCCGAGATGTCTTCCTTTCTTCGGACGAGGCGTCGCTAGTAGCAAAGCCTCCTGTCATCTAGCTTAACGGGACCCTTTCCACTCCGATCGGTCGTAAGATCGGCGCGAGAGAATACCCTTTTTTCTTATTATACATGCAAATTCTTCGCAAACCATAATTAGTGCGCATGCTCAGGGCGATCCTTGAATTTGGTCGGCTGCTCCTGAACACATGAGCACTCCTGAAAAATTGCGTGTAGCCCGCAGAGGGGTTCCAACCACCCTTCTGTGGATTTAAACATGTAGCGAGTTTCAAAGCAGTGGTATCGAAGCAGGAGATTTGAAATCTTCCGAGATGCCTTCTTCTTTGGGGAGGCGCATCGGACTAGTGGTAAAGCCTCTGTACATTGTCTAACGGGACGCTGTTGTCGATGTTCGAGTCCTGGCGCGAGTGATTTATTCTCTCTCTATCTATATCTCTCGCAATTCTTTCTGCTCGCAACAACATATGTGCGCATGCCGCGCTTTCCTTGACTTTGGTCGGTTGCTGCTGTAACACACGAACACCCCTGAAGAATGCCGTGTAGCCCAGCATCGGATTCAACATCACTTCGGCATTTAAATAAGTATTTGAGTTCAAAGCAGTGATATGAACAGGAGATGTGAAATTTCCAAGATGCCTTCTTTTTTGGGGAGGTGGATCGAACTAGTGGTAGCCCCTCTCTCTACATTGTTCTAACGGCGACGCCATTTGTCGATGTTCGAGTCCTGTGCGAGTGAAAAAAAATTCGTCTTATTTGCAAATTTGTCGCACAAGCACCTTGTGCGCATGTCGGCGTTTCCTTCGACTTTGTCGGTTGGTCCTGTAACCCAGGAGAACCCAAACAGACCAATCGCGTCGATAGTCCAGCAGCAGCACTCTCCAATTCACCTTCTGTGATTTAAGACAAGTTCGAGTTTCACACGATACGATATTGAGGCAGGAGATTTGAAAACTTCCGAGATGCGTTCTTCTTCCATCTAGGAGGCCGCGCATCGCGCAACTCGGGTAGAGCCCTCCGTATATTGTCTAACGAGCGCCGCTGGATCTTGTCGCACTAGTCCTCGACAGGTCTGGCGCGAGCGAAACATTTACTTTTTACGTCTTAATTGCAATACAATTTTGTCGTAGAAGCATGTTGTGCGCCGCTGGCGTTCCTTGACAATTGTAGGCCTTGGTCCTGTTACCGCACGAGGCACCGAAGAATGCAGTGTAGACCCCAGAGAGGGGTTCAAACATCCTTCTGTGGATTTTAATAAGTATCGAGTTCAAAGCAGTGAAATTCGAAGGCAGGAAACTTCAAACTGTAACGAAATACTCTTTTTTGGGGGGGTGCGGATTTGACTAGTGGTTTCTTAACCACTCCCTTATAGCCATTGCTAAAAGTGACAGCGACAGCGACGCTGTGTCGATGTTCGAGTCCTGGCGCGAGTGAAAATTTTTTCTTAACACGTCTTATTAATACCGCAAATTTGTCCACAACAACATGTTTGTGCCATATCGGCGTGACCTGACTTTGGTTGGTTGCTCTGTAACACGGGAGCAAACTAAGCAGAATGCTTTTAGCCCAGCAGGGGTTCAACATCCCTTCTATGAGATTTGAATAAATAATCGAGTTTCAAGGAGTGATTATCGAAGCAAAAAATTTAAACTTCCCGATGCTTCTTTTTCTGGGAGCGGACTTCGCAATAAGTGGTAGAAGCTCCTGCAATTGTCTAACGGGACGCTGTTGTCGATGGTTCGGGTCCTGGCGCGAGTGAAATTTTTCTTCGTCTTATTATTGCAAATTTGTCGCAACAACATGTGCCCATGTGGGCGTTCCTTGACTTTGATCAGTTTGCTCCTGTAACCCAGGAGCACCCCAAAAGAATGCCGTGTAGCCCAGCAGTGATAGCTTACACACTTTATGGATTAAATAAGTATGAGTTCAAACATTGATTTGAAGCAGGAACCTTGAAAACTATAAAAGAGATACTTATTTTTTTTGTGGTGTGATCGGACTAGTGGGTGGAACTTCTGTACATTGTCTAAATAGCATAGATATCGCTCACACAGATTTCGAGTCTGGTGCGAGTGGAAATTTTTTCTTCGTCTTATTATTTGCAATCTTATCGCACACAATGATGTTCCCATGTGCGGCGTGGCTGAAATTTTGGTTTGTTGTCCTGTAACACGGAGCAAACCTCACGACACACACTGTGTAGCCCAGTAGGGTTAAGAAGCACTTTCTTGGTTAAATAAGTACCACACACCCCCTTCAAAGTAAAAGTGATTAGATGCACCGAAGATTGCAATGTTACCAGATACTTCTTTTTTCTGAACTGGCAGACTCGACTAGTGGTAAGCCTCCTGTAACAATGTCTAACGGCGACGCTGCTATCGATGGTGCGAGTCCTGGCGCGAGTGAAATTTTCATCGTCTTATTAAATAATAACGAAATTTATCGCACAAGCATCATTATGCCCATGTCGGCGTGCTTGACTTTGGTTGGTTGCTCCTGTAACCCAGGAGCAACCCATCAATATGCCGTGTAGCCAGCAGATATTTTAATGTCTATCTTATATCTCGTACCTCTTATTGCCCAGACCATCAAGTCTCACACAATATATCATTACATTCACAAGGTAATAGCATACAGTCCATGTAAGACCTAGCAACACTCAACGACTTATCTCCGTTTGCATCCACCTAAGGATTCTAATTGCACCAGCCTTCTTCCTGCCATTCACAACTTCAATACTACATTCTGCATCATCCGTCCCTTTTCATTCATCCCCATACTATCCTAAATATTTGAACTAAGACATTTGATTCCAGCTGCCTCACCATCTAACACTAACTTTACACAGAGAACTATCTTCACTCAAAACCTAACTTACTCTATTCTACGTTACTTTCAAACCCCCTTTTAACACCACCTGCAAATCTTCTCTACCTAATCCCTCAAAGCTATCTCTCAGATCGCACACACTAAACTAAATCATTCACACTAATAATATAAGGGCACTTCACTCTCTTCATTCGCCATTACCCTAACACCAATCCTTGCTACCTCACCTACATCTGATCTTTCCATAACCCATCCATCATATATATATATCAACTATATATATATATATACTATATATATATATATACTAATATATATATATATCATTATATATATATTATATATATATATATTACTATTATAATATAATAATTATATATAATACTATTATATACTATATATATATATATATCATACTTATATTAGGATGTGCCGAATAGTGAAAAAGCCGAATACCGATACAGAATATTGGCTAAAGATCTTCGGCGGAATAACGAATATTCGGCGACTAAATCACTTCGCTAATTCGCCCGAATAAGTCATTTCAAAAGTTCGGTCATCCATTATAGGGAAAATAAAAAAAACTAATACCGGTCAACAAAAAAGGTGAAATTTTCTGGATGGACTTTTGGTACGCAGACTATATAGTAATCGGAGCTGCGATTCGATATATTTCTCGGATTCTGCTGGTATCACATCCGTTTTCCAGTGCAATAGGATCCTATTTTTGCCATATTCCTAGGCAATCGCAAAAATTCATCGTGCGCACTACTGTAGGCCTGTATAGAGTTACCTTCCGCATATATCTAAAGTAGCAGCAAGTTTACTGCGGTCGAATATCGGAAGCTGTGGAACTTTAGTACGTCTACGTGTATGGAATTCAGACCCTGGAATGATGCCATCATGATTGCAAATACGTCCGGATGTCCCCGTCATTTGTTACCGCCAGGGTGTAACTGAACGATCTTCATATAGAGAGTTGTATTTGCAAAAGTTGTCTGAGCTGTTGGCTTCAGGCTTGCATCGAACAACATGACTACTGGACCAATGAGCACACAGAGTAACATTTTCTTATCGTACACGAGAGCAGGATTGCGTACGGCTCTTCCGCAGTCAATGGTAACTTGTGTATCTTGCACGTGAAGTTACAGGGCCTACTCACTCCGCTATGGACTCCATCATAGGATGCCAGGTGACGCTGGCGACTGTTTATTGACACTCCAAGAGAGTTTTACAGTGATGTGTTGTTACACAGGCAACAGGTTATGAATTCGGTTCCATAAGGGTACTCGGTCGGATGAGAGAGGAGTATGCAAAAATAAAGACAGATTGGAGAGGCTACAATATCAGGTACAGGGATGGTAATATGCGTCAACTTCAAAATGGTAAACATTTTTGCTCGGTCAGCAAGCAGGTTTACCAATATCCTTGCTCCTGTGCTATTGGGACAGCTGGGCGGCAAAGGATCACTGGACAAAAAAATGGCCACCGAGGGAAAACTTGACGCCAGGTGACAAGGAAATCGGTGCGTGAACCAATTGACACAGAGAGAAAACAATCCTCATTACTCCACTACACATAAACTTGGTTTGTGAACATTTGGTGAAGGCCCTGGAACCAATGTGGTGAATGGCTTCCGCTTATATATCTCAACGTTTCCTGGTTGAGTGACGAGAAGAAATAAGCTGGGATATTTGGACTGGCCCAAGAATACGGGACACTCCTCCATGATGTTGCCTTTGCTACAACAATGACTGTGTGTAGAGGCAAGAGCGTGAATGCTTTTTCAGATGTAGCACAGAATTTTGGGGAACAGAAAGCCGAGAACCACTAACATTGTACAGAACTGCTAGACAGTTTTCATTCTCATGGATGTAGAAGAAGTATAAGTTGCAGACTTACATTCTCACCAAAGAAAATTTCCGGATAACCTAGGCGATGTTCGTGATGAGCAGGTGAACGCTTCCATCAAGATCTAAATTTCATGGAGGACGTTACCAGGGGCAAGTGGGGATAATTCAATACGATGGCCGACTATTGTTGGAGCTTGATGAGGGATATGTATCATATCATTGCGATTTGTTTCTCTCCCTCATATATCACTATATATTAATATTATATATATAATATATATATATACTATATATTATAATATAATATATATATATATATATATATATATATATAAATATATATATATTATATATTATATATATATATATATATATAATATAATATATATATATATATATATATATATATATCCCAATAATTGTGATAGACCCTCTTGAAAAAGGTAAAATCATAAAATTTTACAAATCTGTGTTACACACAATATCTCACAAATGCGATGTGATATGCAAAAACGATTACATTTTTGGAATCAGCACATCATAATCAATTGCGAACGCAACGAAGTTCATGTTTACCAGTGTTATATACAAAGTAATAAAACAAAAAGTAATAACTATTTCTTACCTATAGCACACCATTCACATATTAAAAATAATAAAATGAAATTGAAAGTTTCGTAGTTAAAGATATTAACCTAAACTCATTGAATAAGCTCTAAGGTTAAAATGACGGAACATTAGAAGTTCTCCATTTTCAGGGGATAACTATTTCTTGTGGCTTCATAATATTTCCTCCTGTTTCTAAAATATTTATTTCACTTTTCGACTGATGGGTGGAGCTGAAAGGTATTTTATTTCTAGTTTTTTCAAATTCATAAAACAAAAATATTTCCAGTGTTTTCCACCAATTGACAGGGAATATATTGTCTTCAACTGTCAAAGTAGGCAACTATATAATTTGTTTATCTTCTTGATGTAATCCGTATGTAGCCTTTTACTACCTTCTACTTTTATGTACAATAATCAATCGTCAGAAGAATGGAAATTTCTTTTTTTCACTCGTCACTTTCTTTCTGCTATTT
>JABUQX010004844.1:0-7500 GCA_015478945.1 Trachelipus rathkii
TATAACACAAACGCAGTACATACACAAACAAACACACACAATCGAACATACACAGCCCACCCAAAAAACCCACATCTCTACAATTACAAACATATAACGTATAAATTTATAACATTTTATTTTTATTTTATTTATACTTAGTGTTATTTACTTCATGCCTATTGTTATTATTAATTTCAGAACACCATGCAACACACACGCACCATACAACACACACACAATTACACACTTAACAACATCGCACCCACCCACATCGATATTTTTGATGCCTCAATTTTGATTCCTCAGCTTTTGAATGCCTCAGCTTTGATGCCTCAACTTTAATAACTTAGCTTTGGTACCTCAGCTTTGGTGGATCATCTTTGATGACTCATCTTTGATGGCGTCATCTTTGATACCACCTATATTGATGATTCATCTTATAAGCAGTTACACTTACCATAGACACTTACACTTATACACACATACACTATATCTCTTATTCACACATACGCACATACACATAGACACTTACGTTCACCCATAGACACTTACACTCACCCGCACACACAATATATATATATATATATATATATATATATATATTTCATTCGCGCGGGAATATTGCACCCTGATATTATATATAGTTTCATTCGCGAGGGAATATTGCGCCTGCGGGCGCACGCGGCGGCGGTTACGCGGAAATATTGCGCCTGCGGGCGCACGCGGCGGGCGGGGACGCGGCGGGACGCACCAGCGGGTGCGGGGTTGGCTGCCTTTGCGGGTGGGGCTCATGCTGAGCCCTGGTGGTTAGCTTATGAACTAGGGGAAAACTACTCCGACAATCACAAGTAAGAAAAATTTCCATTCTACCTGCTTAAGGATGCTTACGATACCAGGCATGTTTCAGTTTGAAATATATTTATAAAAATAAAAATACAATGATTCTTGTCTATACTGGAATTACCTTTTGACCTGGTATTAGGATTAAATTAGCCCGTCTACAAAAAGGCTTATCCTAAATTTAGGCCTAAATTTAGGCCTAACGTAGTTATTGCACCACATTTTACAGAAAAAGGTCAGTTTGAAATATATTTTGACCTGGTATTAGGCCTAAATCGCCCCGGGATACAAAAAGGATTATCCTACAACACATTTTACAGAGAGAGGTCAGTTTCGTATCTGTAACGAGTGCGGGTTGTTGTGTTTTCTCGTGTTGGATTGTCAATGTACATAGATAATAATAAAGAAAACCCGAATTATTTAAAAAACTTTGAAATATTTTTAGTTAACATCGAGTGAATAATATAAATGTAAGTGAATAATTGTTATTTTTAAATAAGAACTTAGAAAGATTTTAATAAAATACATGTTATGTTAACAGAGAAGAACTTATTTTGTTCTTTTTATACTTATTACATCGCTAAAGATGATGTAAAGCAGTAAGTCAATAGAACAAAACGTGGCATAGCTTGGTGTAGAGGGGTGCTAGGGGCTGACCTTACTGATTTACTGATTTATTGCTTTAAGGTACGTAAAATATATGTTTTTAATAAAATTTCATAAAATTTTACTAAAAGTTATTTTAAAACTTGATAGTTATAAAAATAATAATAATAACAATGATTCTTGTCTATACTGGAATTACCTTTTGACCTGGTATTAGGCTTAAATCAGCATGGGATACAAAAAGGCTTATCCTAAATTTAGGCCTAAATTTAGGCCTAACGTAGTTATTGCACCACATTTTACAGAAAAAGGTCAGTTTGAAATATATTTTGACCTGGAATTAGGCCTAAATCGCCCCGGGCTACAAAAAGGATTATCCTAAATTTAGACCTAAAGTAGTTATTTCAACACATTTTACAGAGAGAGGTCAGTTTCGTATCTGTAAGGAGTGCGGGTTGTTGTGTTTTCTCGTGGTGGATTGTCAATGTACATAGATGATAATAATAATAATAAAGAAAATCCGAATTATTTAAAAAAACTTTGAAATATTTTTAGTTAACATCGAGTGAATAATATAAATGTAAGTGAATAATTGTTATTTTTAAATAAGAACTTAGAAAGATTTTAATAAAATACATGTTATGTTAGCAGAGAAGAACTTATTTTTATACTTATTACATGGCTAAAGATGATGTAAAGCAGTAAGTCAATAGAACAAAACGTGGCATAGCTTGGTGTAGAGGGGTGCTAGGGGCTGACCTTACTGATTTACTGATTTATTGCTTTAAGGTACGTAAAATATATGTTTTTAATAAAATTTCATAAAATTTTAGTAAAAGTTATTTTAAAACTTGATAGTTATAAAATTTATAAACAAAAAGTATTAACAGTTAATAATAAATTCTTTGTTCAAAGATAATGATTGATTTATTATAGAAGTTTTAAGAAACTTTGAAATAATTTTAGTTATATTTGAATGAGTAATATAAATGTACGTGTTTAATTAAAACATAAAATGTTTTAATAAATTATACGTTATATGTGTAAGTGTGTGTGTGTGTGTGTGCGTGTGTGTGTGTAAGTAAATCTGTGTGTGAGTGTAAGTAAATCTGTGTGTGTAAGTAAATCTGTGTGTGAGTGTAAGTAAATCTGTGTGAGTGTAAGTAAATCTGTGTGAGTGTAAGTAAATCTGCGTGTGTAAGTAAATCTGTGTGTACAAATGTAAGTGTCTATGGGTAAATGTAAGTGTCATAGTGAATGTGTGTATAAGTGTAAGTGCGTCCGCGTGTGTATAAGTGTAAATGTAAGTGTCTATGGGTAAATGTAAGTGTCATAGTGAATGTGTGTATAAGTGTCATAGTGAATGTGTGTATAAGTGTCATAGTGAATGTGTGTATAAGTGTAAGTGTGTGTGTGTGTGTGTGTGTGTGTGTGTATGTGTGTTCTAAATAATAATAACAATAGGCATGAAGTAAATAACACTAAGTATAATAATAAAAATAAAAATAAAATAATAAAAATAAATAAAAGTAATAATAAAATAAATAAAATAAATAAAAAGTATTAAAACAAAATAAAAAACATAATGTTAATAAATATATGAGTTAAAGCAGTAAAACATATGAGTTAAAGCAGTAAAACATATGAGTTAAAGCAGTAAAACATGAGTTAAAGCAGTAAAACATGAGTTAAAGCAGTAAAGCAGTAAAACAAAAGCATACTAATCCCCCTTGGTGTTAGGTCACACCTCTATTGATTTACTGATTTACTGCTTTAAGGTATGTAATGTTAATAAATATATGAGTTAAAGCAGTAAAACATATGAGTTAAAGCAGTAAAGCAGAGAGTTAAAGCAGTAAAGCAGAAAGTTAAAGCAGTAAAGCAGAAAGTTAAAGCAGTAAAGCAGAAAGTTAAAGCAGTGAAACAAAAACATACTAATCCCCTAGGTGTTAGGTAATAACACCTCTATTGATTTACTGATTTACTGCTTTAAGGTATGTAAAGTATATGTTTTTAATAAAATTTCGTACAATTGTAGTAAAAATGAATGACTCATAGTATATTTGAAAAGAAATTCTTTGAATAGTTTACATTGATATCATATTTTTCGTTCGCGCGGTAATATTGCGTCTGCGGACGCACGCGGCGGCGGTTACGCGGAAATATTGCGCCTGCGGGCGCACGCGGCGGCGGTAATATTGCGCCTGCGGGCGCACGCGGCGGTTTCGCGGTGGGGCTGACCTGCGGACGCGGACTCTGAAACGTTTACGGTCACTGTCTCAACTGTGTAACTCTTTAGATATATTTTCTGTCATGCTATAAGTGTTAGAAAAATACTAACTCATAGTAGGAAGCATTCTAGCAACTTGTAATATACACCATTCGATTCCTCATACCTTATAACCTAGGGGTAGATACCCATATTAGGGCTATTCTAGGCTCAGGGGAGGCTAGAAAAGGCTTGAAAAAAGTGGCACTCAGTTGGCACTATGTGGCACTCACTTGGCACTATGTGGCACTCACTTGGCACTCACTTGGCACTCATTGGCACTCATTGGCACTCATTGGCACTCACTTGGCACTCACCTGGCACTCACCAGGCACTCATAGAATAATCATAGAACACTAATAGAACATCACTAGATACTTCTTACGGTGATTGGAGACCACCAAAGCTGTACCATCAATATAGGCACCATCAAAGATGAACCGCTAAAGATGACGTCATCAAAGATGAGTCATCAATAATGCCGAGTCATAAAAATTGAGCCATCAAAGTTGTAGGGGACACGTGTAGGCTAGGTATAGGTGTACGCTAGGTGAAGGCTGGGTGGAGTCTAGGTGTAGGTGTAGGTGTAGGCTATGTGAAGGCTGGGTGGAGTCTAGGTGTAGGTGTAGGTGTAGGCTATGTGGAGGCTGGGTGTAGGCTATATGGAGGCTGGGGGGCTAAGCCCCTAAAGGGTGGGCAAAAATTACCGTGGGCAAAAAATGACCCATGGTATCTGGCAAGGTCAAGGCCGAAATATCATGGTCAAACAAGGTAAAGACATCAAAAAATAGGGCTAAGCCCCTAAATGAAGATCAAAAATTACCGTGGGCCAAAATTGACCCATGGTCGAAAAAATTAGGGGGGGGGGCAATACGTACAACGGTTGCTGACGCAACCGTTTGGCGCAACCCTTCTTCGAAGGGTTGCAAAAATTAGGGTTGCCGAAAAAATTAGGGTTGCCAAAAAATTAGGGTTGCCAAAAAATTAGGGTTGCCAAAAAATTAGGGTTCTCAAAAAATCCGGGTTCTCAAAAAATCCGGGTTCTCAAAAAATCCGGGTTCTCAAAAAATTTGGGTTGCCCAAAAAGGTCAAGGCCCAAAAAAAGTTAAGGTAAAAAATTCAGGATGCCCAAAAAGGTCAAGGCCCAAAAAGGTCGCGGTCAAAAAAAGGTCAAAAAAGGTCGCGGTCATTTACGTCCGGAATGGTAGTGTTACTACTAACTTCCATTTTCATCTAAAATTAATAGCTCAAAAATAATTAAATAATTAATAATTAAAATTGCAAGTTTCCAAAGAAAAAAAAAAAAAAAATATTTATGGCAACAATCGAAGAAGTACGACGAGCGACGAGGCAGCGAGCCTCCCTTTATAGCATTGGAGCTATAGGGATATATTTTATTTGAGCTACGCTGATGTGCGTAGGAAAGTTAAGCAGTGGATAGAGAGGCAAAGCATAAATACCTCATTTTTGGTTTTATATTTCTTTAAGATTTTGTAGATTAATTTTATTATGGTATCTTATTATATTACCATTTTTTATATTTTTTTATTTGTTTTTCTTAATTATTAATTTGTTCTTAAAAATAAGATAGGCAATGCCTACCCAGCCTATCCCTTAACTACGCCACTGATATATATATATATATATATATATATATATATATATATATATATATATATATATTATATATATATATATATATATATATATATATATATATATATATATATATATATATATATATATATATATATATATAAATATATATATATATATAAATAAATATATATATATATATAAATCTTATATATATATATATATATATAGGTATATAGAAACCCATATAAAACTTTTCCCTCTATTTAGATATATATACATAATATTTATATATTTATAGTATAAAATATATATATATATATATATATATATATACAGTACTGGCATATTTATTATGGATTTTTTTAAAATTTGCTTTTTTTGAATAGAAAGGTTATGAAATTTAATTTATTTCAATTTTTTTGAATTTATTTTAATACATCAGGACAATATAAATATTTTAGTACTTGGTTTGGACACCTTTGGCACCTGCAAGTGCTTTAACGCGACTGGGCATGCCAGTAATTAAAGTTCTGCACAAATTTCGGATTTTTTCGGAATGAAACCAAACCTGAATAAGACGTTCCATGAGCTTTACTTTGGCCGTAATTGGAACATCGTGTATTTCATCTTTCAACACGGACCACAAACTCTCAATAGGGTTCATGTCAGGTGAATTTCCAGGCCATGGAAGTACCTCTAAGCCATTCTGTGCGAACCATCTCTTTACTAACTTCGCTGAATGACACGGGGTGGAGTCCTGTTGAAAAATCCAAGGTCTATCGCCAAACCAATCCCTTGTTTGAGGTAGTAAACGAGTTTGTAGTACATTTATATACTTATGCTGGTCCATGGTGCCTTCAACAATCATCAATCGACTTGGGCCATGAACAGAAATGGCACCCCACACCATGATTTTCTGTGGAAATTTTACCGTTTTTTTCAGGCATTCGGGTTTAAATTCCTCACCTGATCGCCTTCTCACGCTCTGCACACGATCATCAAGCACAGCAATGGTGGATTCATCAGATAATACAATCTGGAGCAATATAAAACACAATATGAACAGTAGGAAAAGCATAGAAGATGATGCAAGTAGTGAAACAAGTACAGAAATTCATGATTTTAAACCATAGATGGTTGATAATTCAGTAATAATGATATTTTCAAGTGTCATTGCGATTTTACTAATAACAAATGCTCTTTTATGAGTGATAAAAGAAATAATATCTATCTGATCAACTCTTACCTGCTCCCATTGCTCAGAAGTCCAATGAATATGAGTCTGAGCCCAGGCATTACGTGCCCGTTTCATTTCTAAAGTTAGTCTAGGCTTCTTTCTTGGACGATAGGCTTTTAATCCAGCATCTAATAGCCTCCTATTGGCGGTTTTTATAGAAATAATAATCCCCTCTGCTGATAGAACATTGAAAAGCTTCCTACATGATAGTCTTCTATTTTTCAGAGCCATTTGAACTATTTTTCTGTCCTCCCTGGGTGTTGTTTTTCTTTTCTTTCCACATTTGCCAACCCTATTTGAGCTCAAACTGTGACCGTATTTCAATTTCTTTTTAATATTACTAACTGTTTGAGTTGAAACCCCAAGTTTTGCTGCAATTTCTTTCTGTTTTAAGTTGCTCACTTGCAATAACACATTAATCTGTCCGACTTTCCGTGGACTCAAATCACTAACTTTACCCATATTTGATCACTTTTATAAACTACCAAAATATCTGAAAATAATGGTATTATTATTAAATTAATACAATAAAACACTAGTATACACTAATTATAACAAATAATAAAAGGTGTAAATCATCGCTAACACACACAACTCCCGTGAAAGCAGGATAGCAACTGAACGTGAAAATATAATAAACACTGAATAATTCACCAAATCTGTCATTTTTGCCAGATACTGCCACACAATACTTTAAAGTTTGGTAAATAAATAGTAAAATATTTATATTATCCTGGTGTATTAAAATAAGTTCAAAAAAGTTGAAAAAAATTAAATTTCATAACCTTTTTATTCAAAAAAAGCAAATTTTTAAAAAATCCATAATAAATATGCCAGTACTGTATATATATATATATATATATATATATATATATATATATATATATATATATATATATATATATATATATATATATATATATATATATATATATGTATATATATATATATATATATATATATAAAT
>JABUQX010004844.1:10000-27500 GCA_015478945.1 Trachelipus rathkii
GGCTATCAACATTCAAAGAAAGTCGAACAAAATGTAACGGACTAAAAAGTAACGGAGAAAAAAATAACGGAACTTATTCGGAGCGTTACATGAAAGAAAAAGTAACGAGTTCGTTACTCCGTTACTCAAAAAACTAGTTCCGTTAGTAACGGAGTAACGAATCGTGCCCACTCCTTGTATATATATATAGCAACATATATATATATATATATATATATATATATATATATATATATATATATATATATATATATTATATATATATATATATATATATATATATATATATATATATATATATATGTATATATATATATATATATATATATATATATATATATATATATATATATATATATATATATATACAAATATATAATATATAAATATAAATAAGAATATTATATATACATATATATATATATATATATATATAAAAATAATTCTATAAAATATATATATATATATATATATATATATATATATATATATATATATATATATATATATATATATATATATATATATATATATATATATATATATATATATATATATATATATATATATATATATATATATATATATATATATATATATATATATAAGAGGACGTAGTGCATCAGAAGAGATGAGATTATCCTCCCTTAGGTATATATGGAGTGTTAGGTTACATCCCCAAGACACTCTGATGCAAAATCGTTCGCACCTCCTGAGATCATAACCACATTCTTTTTACACTGGAGTAGTCTCTCCTTTTATCACGCACAATAAAACACTATTACAGTCAAAACTTTCCTTTTAATTAAGAAAAATAATTAAAAATGACAACCACACTATTAGCCTCGGAGAAGCATAGAGAGGCGGCTTCCAAACAGGGCCGGATTACCCAATGGGCCAACTGGGCCATGGCCCCGGGCCCCGCGCTTAGGGGCCTGTAACCTATTTTTTTAGCACGCTTTTTCAAAAATATTTCAAAATTTCAAAACTGCTCATTTTCTGGGTTTTTGTGATCAAGAGCATATATATATATATATATATATATATATATATATATATATATATATATATATATATATATATATATATATATAAAAAAAAATATATATATATATATATATATATATATATATATATATATATATATATATATGCATATATAAAATAAAAATATGAAAATGTCTTGAAACTCTTTTAGCACAAAATCAAAGTTCGAACGTGTAAGAAACAAAGTAAAAACGTTCCAAATCGTTATATTTTCGCTTAAGAACTCGTTCGAATGTGTGTTCAAAGCTGTGCAAGAAATTTTTATAATGTCGAGAGTGAGAGTATATAAAGTTATGTATATATATATAGTAGATATATATATATATATATATATATATATATATATATATATATATATATATATATATATATATATATATATATATATAAATATATATATATATATATATATATATATATATATATATATATATATATATATATATATATATATATATATATATATATATATATATATATATATATATATATATATATATATATATATATATATATATATATATATATATATATATATATATATATAATAAAAATTATTATGAAACTTTCTTGCATTTCTTTGAGAACGCATTCGAAAGAGTTCTGCGAAATAAAACGTTTCGGATCGTTCTGAGTCAGAACGTTCCGAAACGAAACGCTTCTGTTTTCAGTTTACTTTTAAAATTTTTGTCATTTGGTGAATAGTGATTATAGTTCGTCGAATACAGAGCTTCAAACGTTATAGGCTCATTTTCAGAGATAGATAATGGCTGCAAGAGATCGTGATATCGGTAGAAGGTACATAAGTGGAGCGCAAAAACGGAAAAATAAAGCAGAAAAAGAAGAAAGGTGACTGAAGGATGTGGCATGTACTCGGAAGATATCAGACATATTTAAATCTTCTGTGACAGCTACAGCCGACTCACATGCTGAGGGAACTACTGAGAATGTCAGTAGTTGCAGTACAGCTTCGGAATGTACAACTACTCCTATATTTCTAGCTGTTGAAGAAGACACTTCGGGTAAAACTGATGATGATTCCGCTGAAACTTTAGTCTGTACAGAAGCAGAAGTGCCATCTAGTACTACTACTCATACTCTACAATACGAAGACCCTACAACATGGCCTGGCATTATAACTGATGAATTCCGTTCATCATTTATTAACAAAAATATTGAACAAAAAGTGGATGCAGACACTAGTTTCAAAAAATCAGTAAGAGTTTATGAGGATGGAAGAACTCGGTATTTGAATCCCAGTGGATTTTTTCGACAGCTTACGAATGGTGAGACCATTAAACGAGTGTGGCTATTGTTTTCAGAATCGTCTGGTAAAGTGTACTGCTCTGTGTGCAAATTATTTAATACCCAGGACAGTAACTTCACTCTAGGATTTAATGACTGGAAACATGCTAACCGTATCTTGGAACATGAGAATAGTGATGCCCATCGAAATAGTGTTATCCAATCTACATTATTAGCCCGAAAACAAGTACATATTGATTCACAGCTGCACACCCAGTATGAAAAAGAATGTGAATACTGGAAAAATGTTTTACGTAGAGTTGTTGCTGTCTTGAAATTTCTTGCACAACGTGGACTTGCTTTTAGAGGTGAAAATGAAATAATCGGCTCTCCTCAAAATGACAATTTCCTTGGATGTATTGAGCTTTTGGCAGAGTTCGATCCATTTTTAGCAGGTCATTTATCTCGCTTCGGAAATGTTGGTAAAGGTAATGTTTCATACCTGTCTTCTACAACATGCAATGAGTTTATTCAATTGATGGCTGGGAAGGTTTTTGCTACTATTGTGTCAGAGGTGAAAATTGCAAAATACTATAGTATTAGCGTAGATTCGACACCAGATATCTCTCACTGTGATCAATTAACTTTTATTTTGCGCTATGTAAAAAGCAGCGGTAAACCAGTTGAACGTTTTTTACAGTTTATAAACATTTCTGGTCATGATAGTGCCACACTGACTGATGTTATTTTAGAAACTTTAAAAGTAAACACGATTCCAATAGGTGACTGTCGAGGTCAAAGCTACGACAATGCCAGTAACATGGCAGGAAAATACTCTGGTGTTCAAGCTAGAATCAAAGAAGAAAACCCAGCAGCTGAATTTGTTCCTTGTTCTGCACACTCCTTGAATTTAGTGGGTTCATATGCTGCAGAATGCTGTTTAGATGCTGTTTCATTTTTTGGATTTCTTCAGGCATTGTACAACTTTTTTTTCTTCATCTACACATAGATGGGGTATACTGGTATCAGTAATTAAGGGAACTGTTGTGAAGTCTCTGTCAGTTACACGATGGTCTGCTCGAAGTGATGCAACACGTGCATTGCGCGAAAACTACGCAGAAATCTGCTCTGCATTGATGAAAATACGTGATGATGAGAATCAAACACAAGCCACAAGAATTGAATCATCTTCGCTGCATTCAAAAATGGAACAATTTGAAACAGCACTCCTTTGCATTCTCTGGGACTCTATACTTCATCAGTTTAATGCAGCAAGTCAATCTCTCCAGGCAACACATATTGAACTTGCAACCTGCGTTTCTTTGTACGACAGTTTAGTGTCCTTCATCGCTTCAATTCGAGACAAATTTGAGGATTTTGAGACAAAAGCTAAGATTCTTGTAAAAGACCATAGCTATTCTTCAGAAACAAAAAGACAACCGAAAAGAAAACGTACTGCTGGAGAAAGTGAGAATGATCATATATTTTCAGGAAAGGACCAGTTTAGAGTGAAAACGTACTTAGTAATTTTGGATTCGTTAAATACTGAATTAATATGAAGGAAAAAGTTTATTCGTAATTAAATGCTAATTTTGGATTTTTGTATAAAATAAAAGCTCTAACAGATGCTGAGGTTTAGAGAAGCAGCAAAAAACATGAAAGAAAAATACCCATTGGACTTTGGAAATGTGGATGATTTTACAGATGAATTAATTCAATTTTCAAACTATTTGTCTGATTGTTCTGAGCTTGCTGAGATTGATGACTTGTCTTCTCCTATGTGTCTTGAATCATTTACGGTGTACTAGTGGAGGCAGTCTTCTCGCAAGCTTTCCAAATGTTGACATTGCATACCGAATCTACCTAACGCTTCCTGTGGCTAATACCGAAGGCGAGAGGTCTTTTTCCGTTTTAAAAAGAGTTAAAAATTATTTGCGATCTACCCTTAGTCAAGAAAAATTGTGTGATTTATCTCTACTCGCCATCGAGTCTGATCTCACAGGAGTCATTGACTTCGAAGAAATCATCGATGAATTTTCAAAACGTAAGGCAAGAAAAAAGCCACTGTAGAGACGTAGAGTTGATAAAATATTTTGATTAGTACTCGTACTGAATAACACTGTAGTGATTAGTTATATATATATATATATATATATATATATATATATATATATATATATATTATATATATATACATATATACTATATATATATATATATATATATATATATATATATATATATATATATATATATATATATTTATATTATTATATTTATATATATATATTTATTATAGTATATATTTGTTTGGGATATATATATATTATTATATATATATATATATATATATATATATATATATATTATATATATATATATATATATATATATAATATTTGTATATATATATATAAATATATATATATATATATAAAAGCAATTTTAGTGTTAATATATTGATATACTCCGAATAACACTCAAATAATGATTAATAATTTATATATATATATATATATATATATACATATATATATATATATATATATATATATATATATATATATATATATATATATATATATATATATATATATATATATATTTATTTTTTTTGATATTATTTAACCCCTGGAAGATTTTCTTCGCATAGTTCAGGAAGGAATGGATCAACACCAAATAACGTCCGGTAGCTCAGCGGGAGAGCACTCGCCCAACTAAGCGAGAGACCCAGGTTCGTCACTGGTCGGGCGTGTGAGTGTGAGCTGTTCTTTCTTGACTCCGTCTTGCTCAGACTTAAAAATTGAGCACACCCCCTCCTAGATTAGGGCTCTGCCCGTGAGCGGTGGTATTATATATATATATATATATATGGTGGGCACTTTAGCAGCATATATAGATATATATATATGCTATATATATATATATATATATATATATATATATATATATATATATATATATATATTTAGTATAATTAGTAGCACTTACTTGATTATAATAAATAAACACAGTAGTGATCATATTATATATATATATATATATATATATATATATATATATATATATATATATATATATATATATATATATATATATATATATATATATATATATATATATATATATATATATATATATATATATATATATATATATATATATATATATATATATATATATATATATATATATTAAACTTAAATTTATTTTTTTTATTATATTAAATTAATTAATCTCGGTTCAAAATTAAATTTAATCTTTATTTACATTATTTATGGAAAAGGGCCCCGCAATGTCTTAATCCGGCACTGCTTCCAAAAACATCCCCTCATCTTTCCATCCCCCATCACCACTTGGGAGTTGACAACCTTCGGTGGTGGTGGTGGTGCGGTTGTGAAATTTCCTGCCTGTTCTCATGAACGGTTTTCTTTCTTCATTAATTTGTGCAACCTTCTCGGCATCTATATTAATTTCCACTTTACTCACCCTCACGTCACGTAACCACTCCTTCTCTAAACCTCATCTCTTATTTGTAAGAGGAGCCAATCGACCTTCTTTATTATTATTATTATTATTATTATTATTATTATTATTATTATTATTATTATTATTATTATATTATTATTTTTATTATTATTATTATTATTATTATTATTATTATTATTATTATTATTATTATTATTATTATTATTATTATTATTATTATTATTATTATTATTATTATTATTATTATTATTATTATTATTATTATTATTATTATTATTATTATTAGTTTTCGTGTTTTCATTAGAAACGGAAATATCCTTTGTAAAAATGATGACGAAACTAAACCTATAAACCAAGGCTGCGGCCTCAGTACCGAGAGCGAGCAATTTTTTTATTTGACTTATGGAAAATAAAGACAATTTTTATAATTTAGTTATTGAAGAATTTTGCAAAAAGACCAGGAGAATAGATTTCATGTTCAAGTAAACCTTCCGTAATATTTAAAGTAAGTTTAATGTATTTATATACGGTTATATATATATATATATTTATAGCATATATATATATAAATATATATATATATATATATATATATATATATGTCTATATCTAGTATATATATATATATATATATATATATATATATATATATATATATATATATATAATTATATATATATATATATATATATATATATATATATATATATATATATATATATATATATATATATATATATCTTATATATATATATATATATATATATATATATATATATATATATATATATATATATATATATATATATATATATATATATATATATATATATATATATATATAAAAACATAACAAATCCTTAAGCTAATCTGTCTATTTAAATTTATATTTTAGGTTGTTTTTATATTTTTTTTTTTTTATATATTTTATATATTTTATATTATATATATATATGTTTACCTTTTTATTATCCACTAAGACTTTGCAGGCTGATGACTTATATTAGAGTGACAAGACTGTGCCATGCATATGATGTGTATTATATGAGAAAGTGTTAGAATAGAGTGCTTTTATAAAGTATGTGTAGAAACATTGATTTCTTGTATGACAAGATGAACAATATTATTTGTTATATTTGTATTATATGATATTAAGGCACCTGTAGTGAAGTATTGACACCTCTTTGTTGCGCTTTTGTTCCATCCAATGTTCTGAATTAACAAATGTTCACCCTGATTCAGTTATAGACGATGTGACAATCTGATTGATGGAATAATAAGCTTTTATCTTATATTACAGATTATAAATATAGATTTTATCAATATAAACAATATTTCAGGTAGTTCTGAAAAAAACAAGAATAACATAACAACTGCAGCGAGTGAAGATGCATTGTCACTATCTCACAGTGACAAGGCATGACCACTCCCTGTCATCACTCTCACACTGCTCTCTTTCCCTCCTCTCTATCCTTCTAATGTATTTCTTTCATTCCTACTTATCATTCTTTCAAATATTCATACAGACCTCTTTTGTTCCCATTTTCTTTTGTCAAACTATCTGCTATTTGCTCCTTTCCATTTATCCAGCACACATCATCAATTATTCCTTCTTTTAACATTTCCTTTATAACAGCTAGATCAATTCTCAGTCTTCTGCTCTGAACATTTGTATGTGACTTCACAGCTCCTTCCAATGATTTACTATCTGAAAAACCAATCAGTCTCATGTTTGCTTCCCCTGTTAATTCCTCCCATAATTTTCTTACATATATCCCCATTTCCAATCCATCACACAACCCCATCGCCTCGGCCTCTAATGGCGATCTTACAACTCTGTTAGCAACTTTAGATTTCCATATTATTGGCATCTTTTTCCCATAATTATCCTCTATAATAACTACATATCCTATTTGCGATTCTCCCGTACCTAATCCATTAAAGGATGCATCCGCAAACACTTTTACATCTAAATTCCCTTTTAATGTCCCTATTCTAAGATGTTTATCCTCTAATCTTGTTTTCTCCATGATTTTTATTAATTTTCTCATATCTGCTGTTGTTCCCTTTTTCATTTTCTTTCCTAAAACACTCACTTGGTAAGATACTTCAGGTCTTGTTTGCTGTCCCAGCCAGTTTAATTGGCCCACCCCAGATCTATATTCTGTTTTTTCACTTTCATCTAACACCCTATCCCCCTTGTATGATGTTTTATTGGGTATTGTTAATGTTTTTCTGTAATTGTCCTGTTCAAGTAATATATGTTCTCCTTTATCATGTATTTGCACCCCAATATACCGGAAGTCTTTAAACTCCTGGCTCCCCACCCTTAATCTTTCTTTTAATTTCCTTATTATTTGTTCCTCGAAAGTATCATCCCCACCATAACATATATCAATGACAAACCATTATACCTCTTAACTTACTTCCGTTCTTCCACGTAAATATGGAAGGTTCTAATTTACAACACACACCCCCTAATCTTTCGAGTATTTCCTTTAAACTATAATACCAAACTCTGGCAGCATCCTTCAACCCATATACTGCCTTTCGTAGTTTCCATAATTTGTTCGTATTTGCTTCTTTTGGTGGTTTTACGAACACCTCTCTTTCCAATTTGTTTCCTTGCAAATATGCAGCCTTAATGTCTATTGACTTACATTCCCAGTTATATCTTTTAATTATCCCTAATGTCATTTTTAGCGCTTCGGCAGCACATGTTGGTGCTTCATTCCCCTCATCATTGCCTTTTTCCTCAAAACCCCTAACCACTAATCTAGCTTTACAATACTTTATCCCATTCTTTTCCTTTTCTGTTATAACCCATCTTGTATTTAACCCCTTTCTGCCTTTGTCCACCACTTCATCCATTACATCATTTTCTTTCCAATTCTGTATCTCGTTTTCCTTTGCCTTAATGACTTCTATATCTCTTACATCAACTAAAAGTATTTCTTCCTCTTCCGGTATTTGTTCATGTTCCTCAAAGTCTTTTAGGTTTATCCAAGTTATCGTTCCATCATTTAAATTCTTGGTGTTGTAACATTGATTCCATTTCTTACTATTCACTTTACCCGCTCTACTCATTATCTCAACTCTTTTTTCTTGTCCGGTTTCTTTTTCTATCATTTTCCATCTTTCTCCTTTCTTCAGTCTACTTAGATCTCTTTCTCTTTCTACTTCTTCTTCATCTTGTTCTTCCTCCTCTGTTTCTTGTCCTGCATTAGATATTACTCCAAGAGAAATATCGCTTTCATCGTCATCTGTATCTTCTTCTTCTTTCTGTTGTGTTCTTTTGTGTCCATATTGTCCCTCCCTTATACTTTTTATGTTCTCCCCTTGTTCTTCATACATATCTGGATCTTGATCATCTGTTTCTTCTCCAGCTTCATCCCTGTCGTCCTTTCCCCTGGGTGCTTTTTGTATTCTATTTATGTGTACTCTTTGTGTATATCTAATCGACCCCCCTGTTTTACCACCACTGTTTTCCCATCGACTCCTATGACCTTTCCTGGTCCCTTCCATCTTTTATCGTTCTCTCTTTTATAATATACCCACTCCCCAATTGTTACATCTTGTACTTTACTTTCCCTGATGTTGTAAGCTCTTTTTAGTTTCATCTCTGCTTGCTGACTTATTACTTCTTTCCAGGCCTCTCTTCTATATCGAGCATTGTCCATTATCACACATTCTTCCCAACCCTCTGTGTTATCTATACTCCAAGGAGTCATTTTCCCTCCCTTATTCCATCCAAAAACTAAATTGTTTGCTGTATACCCTCCCTTATTGGGTATATTATTTCGACCATACACAGCCCATCTTAAGCATAAATTCTTGTTTTGGTACCCATCTTCTTGTAGTTTTCTAATATTTTCCTTCAAAAGGCCCACCTTCATTCGTTCACACTTCCCATTGCTCCATGGACTTTCTGCCGCTGTTGCCAATAATTTGATGTCAAACATCTCACACATTTCCTCCATTGTTTCATTTTGAAATTCCCTTCCGTTGTCTGAGAGAATTTTTTCCGGAGCTCCGAAAACACTTATCCACCTGTCTATTATCTTACCTACTATCTCCGCCGGTCGTTTTCCTTCTGTCTCCATGTTGCTTGAACGAAACCGGTCAATTCATCTATCATTACTAAAAATTTCTTTCCTTCTAACTCACCCATATCTATAGATATTAATTCATTGAAATGATTTGCTCTATCCAAACCCACCACAGGTCTACTAGGTGTGGGCTTGAATATTTTACATGAATGACAATTATTTATTACTCTTTCGATTATCCCTTGTAGTTGTCTTTTTCTTTCTTCATAGGCCTCATTCCCCCCGTATGCTTTCTCCAATAATTTATTTAGGTTGTCCTTACTACAATGTGCGAATTGTTTGTGTATTTTGAGTAATTTGTCTTCATTTTGTTTTTCGCTATTACCCAACCAACCATTTATCACCCCCCCCAAACCACGCACTATATCTACGTTTTATCAGTGGTAATCTAACATGACCACCATCATCTACCCTTCCCTTTACTCGTACCCCTATGTCCCTTAAAATAATGTTGTTATTGCTGATATCCATTATTGCCCCCAGTTTTTGTAATGTTTTTCTTCCTATCAACCATGGGATATCTTTATCGTGTAAATCGTTAATGTAATCTGTTGTTATATAAATGATGGTTTCCCCCTTTTTTCCTGTAAGATCTACAGGTATTTGTAGTCTTTTCTCCCCCTTATAATCAGAACCCCCAAAACTATAAGTCTTTTCTATTCTCTTTGCACTCTCTCTCATCCTCTCTAATTCACTTTTGTTTAGATTTCGTAATATTTCTTCTAGTCATTCTCTTCCAATTACTGTACTATTACTTCCAGTGTCTAATATAGCCTCAATCATTCCTTCATTCTCCCTTTCATTCAATTATTCAAATACACATTACTCTGTTCACCTTTCATTTGCTTGTCAGACCCCCTTTTTTTCCACCAACATTTATCTTCTTCATGTCCCCATTTGCGACAGTACATACATTTCTTAATATTTTCATCCCGAGTTAGGCACTTCTTGGCCTCATGGCCCTTTCTCCCACATTTCAAACACAACTTTTCTTCCTTACACTCGTTCGCAAAATGTCCATCTTGAAAACAATTAAAACATCTCAAACCGCCTTTTGCCTGACATTGCCAACCCATATGTCCTCTTCCACCACATTTATAACAAACCAGTTTTTCTTCTTTCACTTCTCTCTTGTATACAGCTCCTGTACTTTGACTCATTTCCTGTCTACCCCTGTCTAACCACATATTTTCCTTCATCTTCTCATCTCTTTTAATTTCAGTTCTTTCATGCTCATTCTTCTTTCTCTCTTCGAACACACGTAACAATTGCTTTTTAATATTGTCATAATCTAGCTCTCCTTCTCCACACCCCCCTATTATAATCTGTTCTTGCCATGTTTTCAAATTTGAAGTGTACAACAAATGTGCTCCTTTCACATCTGATCCCCACTCACTCATTCCTAAACATGTTGCCTCACCCATCACTCTTGCATATCTTATCACATATTCTTTGACACTCTCTTTCTCACCTCTACCAATCTTTAGTACATCTAATACACTGTTAAATCTTTCAACTCTTTTATCGATCTTATATCTACTATCAAGTGCCTCCAATATCAAATCCACTCCTTTCTCTCTAGTTAGTTCTTTCGTACTAAGGTTCTTGGTCAACTCTTCAGCCTCTCCTTCTAGATGCAATCTTATTATTAATCCCTTCCTTTTTATATCCTCATTCAATTCCACCCAGTCACTCACTCTTCTTCTCCATCTTTCATAATCTCTTTCTAATCCTGAAAATACAGGACACTTACCAATCATTCTCACTTCTGTTCCTTTTACATCTTCTATATCTTCGTTTCCCATAATGTTTATCTTATTTTTTACAGACCCACAAAGACTTTAGCAGAGTTGCGCAAGTGAACAACCCTTAAGCTAATCTGTCTATTGAAATATATATTTTAGGTAGTTTTTATATTATTTAACTTAATTTTAATTATATTTATATATTTATATTAATGGTGAAAAGATGCAAAGCTCTTACCTTTTTTATTATCCACTAAGACTTTGCAGGCTGATGACTTATATTAGAGCATATATTGGACAAGACCGTGCCATGCATATGATGTATATTATATGATAAATGTGATAAAGCGTTAGGAAAGATAGAGCAAGATAAGTATGTGTATAAACAATGATATGTTGTATGAGAAGATGAAGAATATTATTTGTTATATTTGTATTATATGATATTTAAGGCACCCGTAGTATGAAGTATTGACACCCTCTTGTATGCTTGACTGATTCAATGTTCTGAATTAACAAAATGTTCACCCTTGATCCAGTTATAAATGATGTGACATCGATTGATGGAATAATAAGCTTTTATCTTATATTACAGATTATAAATATAGATTTTATCAATATAAACAATATTTCAGGTAGTTCTGAAAAAAACAAGAATAACATAACAACTGCAGCGAGTGAAGATGCATTGTCACTATCTCACAGTGACAAGGCATGACCACTCCCTGTCATCAATATATATATATATATATATATATATATATATATATATATATATATATATATATATATATATATATATATATATATATATATATATATATATATATATATATATATATATATATATATATATATATATATATATATATATATATATATATATATATATATATATATATATATGTATTTATAAAAAAAAAATAAAAAAAAATATATATATATATATATATATATATATATATATATATATATATATATATATATATATATATATATATATAAGGTATATACAGATGGGCATCGTTACTCAAAAAAGTAGTTCCGTTATCGTTATTCCGTTTCTTTGAAAGGAAAAGCAACGAAGTGTCGTTACTCCATTACTTTTAGCTTTTGACTATGACATTAATTACGGTATCTAGGTAATTTTTTTATTGGTGTGTATATTAAATTTTCAATATTATCAATATTATTAAAAAAACATATTCTCATGTAAGACCCTAGCACACTCAAGACTTAGTCCCTTTAACAACCACCAACTATTTCAACTTGCACCTGAGCCACCTTCCTGCATTCACAAATTTCCTACTACACTCTACATCATCCGTTCCCTTTTCATCCAACATATATACTAAATATTTAAACTCAGACACTTGCTCCAGCTGCTCATCATCTAACATACCTTCACACCGAGGACTGTCCTCACTCACACCCACAACCTTACTTTTATCTACGTTTACTTTCAAACATTTCCTTTTACACACCCTGCCAAATCTCTCTATCAATCCTCTCAAACTCTCTCATATTCGCCACACAAAACCAAATCATGCTCATATAATAGGTAGGGCACCCTCCACTCTCCCTCTTCCATTCCCCTGCATCATCTCAAACACCATCCACTGCCACCCCACCTCTAATTCTTTCATAATCCCATTCATATACAAATTGAATAACCAGGAAGACATAGCACATCCCTGCCTCAATCCGCTATTAATATTAAAACAATCATTTTCAACTCCATTTATTCTTACACACGCTTCACTATCGTCATACATACTTTTGATTCCATTCAGAAGCTTACCACCACCACCATATATTAATAACACCTGCCATAGAGCTCCCTATTAATCATATCACACGCTTTTTTGCAAATCCAAAAAATCTAAATACAATTTATTCTTCTCCCTCATTTTCTAAATCATTTGTTTCAATGTAAAAATTTGATCCACACATCCTCTACCACTCCTAAACGCACCTTGTTCTTCACAATCAGTCCTTTAGTCACTTGACGCATTCTTTCGACCAAAAATACCAGTATATATATCTTCCCTACTACACTTAATAAACTAATTACCCTATAATTCATACAGTTACATTTATCTCCCTTACCTTTATATAATGATGCTATTACTGCCCTCCTCCAATTCCTCGGAACTATACCCTCCATAAACACTTTGTTACACAACATCCAAATCCAATCAATCACCATCTCGCCTCCGTTCTTGATCATTTCACCGATAATTTCATCTATACCTGCAGATTTACCATTCTTCAACTTTCTCACTCTACCCATTACCTCCTCCTTACTAGTGACCTCATCCCAAAAATACCTATTCCTTCCTGAACCATCAAACCCACACACATTCACTATAACCTCTTCATTACTGCCAATGTTATGCAGATTTTCGAAGTGTTCCCACCACACTCTAGTCATATTCATTTCATCAGTTACGAAAGCACCATCCCTATTCATTATTCAATGTAGATTCCCCTTATACAGAGTGACGCACATAAAACCGGCCCCATCTGCGAAAAAAAGAATATTAATAATAAATCTACCGACCTACGTACGTACGTCCGGTCTAATCCAAATAGTAGTATAGTAATAGGACAATAATAATAGGACACCTTTACCTACGGTTTAATTAACAGAGCAGGAGATTTAAAGTCTATGTTCGAAATGTTCTCCGTCAAGAACAAAGCAAAGTTCTGCACGTTTAAGCATGTTATTGAAAACATTTCTCAATACACGTTGTGGGATGTTGGAAATCTCTTGACGTATGTTGTTTTTCAATGTGTCAATTGTTCTGGGATTGTTGTGGTAGACTCTAGATTTTAGAAATCCCCACAGGAAATAGTCACATGGTGAGAGGTCGGGAGACCGGGGAGGCCACAAACCCTTGCTGATGGTCCTTTCCTCTGTAAAATGAAGGATGCGTTGACATGATCTGCATGATACTCCACATTGTTGTGATAACCGTCGTGTACGGTCGTAGGTAGTTAGGTAAATATTTTATTGATAATCATTTTTTCGTAGATGGGGCCGGTTTTATGTGCGCCACTCTGTATATATATATATATATATATATATATATATATATATATATATATGTATATGCTATATATATATATATATATATATATATATATATATATATATATATATATATATATTATATTATATAGTATAATTATTTCTAGTTTCTTACCTAACTGGGTTTCGAACCCACACCCTCACTTTACCAACAGCGAGGGTGTGGGTTCGAAACCCAGTTAGGTAAGAAAGCCTAGGGATGATTATATATACATATAAAAGTGCGTTTTCACTTAGCACTAATATCATGCATATATATATATATATATATATATATATATATATATATATATATATATATATATATATATATATATATATATATATATATATATATATATATATATATATATATATATATATATATAAAAATATAGTATATAGAGAGTATATATATGTATATATATATATATATATATATATATATATATATATATATATATATATATATATATATATATATATATATATATATATATTATAAAAGGATTTTTTAGCTTGATCGGGGTGGTCAATTGGCTATCAACATTCAAAGAAAGTCGAGCAAAATATAACGGACTAAAAAGTAACGGAGGAAAAATAACGGAAGTTATTCGGTGCGTTACATGAAAGAAAAAGTAACGAGTCCGTTACTCCGTTACTCAAAAAACTAGTTCCGTTAGTAACGGAGTAACGTGCCCACATATATATATATATATGTATTTATATATAGCAAATATAAAAAATATATATATATATATATATATATATATATATATATATATATATATATATATATATATATATATATATATATATATATATATATATATATATATATAAAACATAATTAGATATAGTATATATATATATATATATATATATATATATATATATATATATATATATATATATATATATATATATATACATATATATATTTATATATATATATATATATATATATAAATATATATATACATATATTGTTATTTATATATATATATATATATATATATATATATATATATATATATATATATATATATATATATATATATATATATATATATATATATATATATATATATATATATATATATATATATATATATATATAATATATATATATATATATATATATATATACTATATATATATATATATATATATATATATATATGTTTTTATAGAGATATATATATCTCTACATATATACATATATATATATATATATATATATATATATTCTCTTATTTCAGATATTTGGTTATGTATATTTGTTATTGAATAAGAAAATTCGATACTTCTATTGATAACTTTAATTAAGTTTAATATCCTTAGAATAATAATGTGAACTAAACCAAATCGAAAACATCTCATGTACTTGATTATTATATTCGCTCTGAATGTAAAAGTACTCACATTTGCCAATATGAAATAGTTAATCCAATTGATTGGTAGTAGTTACTCATGTAGGGGTCAATACTTAATTAAGTCTTAATTTGATGTGCGACTTAAAACGCTATCATCCAATGCTTCTATTGATAAAAGAAAGACAAAGCAAAGTCATTCAGGATAAACCTTAGACTCAAAACTCAGACTAGTGATACTTTTTTTTCAGCAGTCAAAAACTTGTTCTGTCTATGTCAAGTAAAAAATTTAAAAAAAAAAATGGATTATAATGGTTGCTAGAGATAATGTCCCATTATTTATTTTATTTATTTTTTGTAAAACCAGGATTTAAAAACTTCTGTCTTGTACCTATCGTAGTTTTGGATATAAAAAAAAAAAAAAAAAAAATTTTTTTGCTTAAAGGGATACTTCGAGCATTCAATAATGGGTGCTTGCACAAGGGCAAAGGCAAATTATTTTACTATTAATTTTAGATATGTGGACGAAGATAAAAAAAAAACAATATTAAAAACTTTACAGATACCAAAATCAAACATTTCAGCGAACATATCCAACAACTTGTTATTAACGTTTTAAAAGAATTCGGAATTATTAAGAGACAAGTACTGTAATTAGCATAGCTACTGATAGAGCATCGAATATGATCAGGACGATTGAAATTTTAAATAAAGACAATGAGGATGAGGAACAGAAAGCTGGTAAATGTAATACTGATTTCATTGAATGTCAAAACGATGAAGTAATAGTTGATTTTCAGAACGAACTTGATAAAACTATGAAAAGACTATGTTCCAATGACGTTAACATTGCACATATGAGGTGTGGAGTTCACACTTTACAGTTAACAGTGAGTGATGCTCTCCGTATATATATATATAAGGCGAGACAAATAACAAAGGCAGCACGAACCCCAAAATTAATGAAAGTTTATAGAATCAAGCTAGAAAAGTGGCAACCTTAGACCAAGAGACTAGAAAGGGAAGTACACATCTTATGCTCAAGAGACTTCTGCAACTAAAAGACTATATTAGTATGATGGCTGCCCGTACTCCTGAACTTTCTCCCCCCGATAGTCAAACAAACGAAGCTCAAAAAATTATTAAAACACCCTTACTTTATAACAAAGAAAATTCAAGCAGAAGACTTAACTGCAAGGAAATTTTATGAAGAATGGAAGTATCTAATATGTTTTAGTGTTCTGCACTTTTGAGGATTGGTAGTTTGCGAGAGGTGTACGTACCAAAGGGGATTGAAAAAAAAAGTTGATTGCATTGAATCGCTTCTAACAAACATCAACACAGTGCAAACTGTGCACACACTCATAAATAATTATTAACATTTAATTTTTTGAAGGAACTTGTTTTTGACTATGCAGA